>JAOBYJ020714377.1:0-13020 GCA_025403565.2 Palythoa heliodiscus | reverse complement strand
GCACCGGAGGCTCCTAGGCCGCAACCGAAGAAATCACGCGAAGGACTTTGCGAAAGTCTACATCGATGACTGAAGCCTCTTGAATATTTTCAGAATTTTTAGATAAGTTTTAGGGGAGGAGATAGGTTTTGTAATTATATTTTTAAGAGAAATTGGAGTTTAGGGAATTTTAGTGAAGGTAAAAAAATAATTTTGAAGTTAATATTTGATAGAAATCACCAGACCGTCCCTAACCGAAGCTGCACTTTCGCATGGGCAGGAGAGACGGTTTGGTGATTGTACTCAAAATTCTTCTCATTCAAATACTTTTATCAGCTCCCTCACTATCCACAAGAATTTCAGGTAGACGGTCCTCTTAATTACTGGATTAAGTTCAAACGCCTTTATTTAATGTTTTATTTTTCTGTCACGGTAGCATTTCATTTAATTTTCTCATAGGGGAGGTTTGATGTACTATGGAGGCGTAAGAGATCATGTCTGTAGCCACCGTAGCAACGAGTAAAAGAAAATGCAAAAAAGAATTAAAAAGAAATGGGAAAAATAAAGTGACTAAAAAACTGGAAAATAGGAATTGATAGAAAACTGAGGTACCACAATTAAACGTGGTAAGTAGCAAGTGATATGAGAAATAAACGAAGAAAACAGAAAATAAACATTTCCCGTAGTCACAAAAACATACCTAAAAAGCAGAATAACAATGACTAGACCACGCAAATATAGGCAATGCATACCACATTGATTACATAATGTTACTGAGTTGATAACAACATTAGTTAGAAAACATTTGATAAATATAGTTAATAGTATATTTAATATGTCATAAAAGGAATGAATTCGACACTCACCGGAATTAGATCGGTACGTAGTCCAAGAAGTGGTAATTAAATATTACAAGTACAGGTTCTATATCAATAAAAACTGCAGAAAACGGACGCTTCCTAATTCGGAAATCAACGCAATAAAAACAAAATTCTTACCTGGCTATTTCCGCAACAATTTCATCAACTCCTCCGTGATCACTCAGTGAACCTTTCTGGTTCGTTGGAGTGAACGCTGAAGGACTTGTCTCTTCAAAACGCTTCGACTGAAGACTGAAAAAGATAAATAAACATTTTAAACCAATCGTATATAAAGTTGCTGTGGTTTTTTGCATTGTTACTAGTTATTTCCTCCAAATGCCAAGTAATCAATAGTGCGCAAAGGAAAAGCTTAAACAGCGATGTGAGGAATCCTAAATAAAAAAATTGAAATACATAAAATCACTCATTAGTTTGATTAACTTTACAAGTTTTACACAGCAGCAGCAGCAGAGGTTGCTGTCAAACGACAAAATACCTAAAACACGCTGTGCTTTGGTTATTTAATTTGTATACAAAACACAACACAACAACCTAGCCAAAAAAGGCACATCAACAATACAATTGAAGGGCTACGCTAGTGAATCATTTCGCGATTGAAAAAATGCGTTTTAGTTAAAAAACAGTCGATTATAGACCTTGACGTTGTCAGCTGAAATGAGAGAAGTACAACTTGTCAGAGAAGCTCTGGCCGTTCAATCTACGAAGTTTAAAAAACAAAGGTAACAAAATGTGTAGTCCGTTCTTCAGAATGCTGTCTGAGAAAACAGCGATTTACAACGAAGTACAAAGACAACAATATTGAAATTGAAGATACTTGGCGAAGAATAAAGCTGACTGCTAAGAATCGGAAAGAATCAGTTCCAACGACTTTTAAGTTTTGCATACTCACTGTAGTGTAAACTTGGGTCACGCAAAACTAATTCTGATGGCAACTTGACAAATAGATTGAATAGACAGGTGACAAAAAGCTTCAGGCCAGTTGGTTACAGATAATTGCCCCTAAGGTTAGCTGAACAACGTTTGTTTCAAGAGTTACTAACCTTTGAATTTTACCGACGGTCGGCCGAAAAAACTTCATATTGTTAACGACAAATGAGAGGTTTCAAAACAAATGCTCCTTTCAAATTTTCATACAATTAACTTCATCACCACTGGAAAGATTTGCTTGGAAACCGAAGTTCGATTCCTGTTGTTTTGATTATCCTTACGAGTATTGAATTAGAATATGAAATTATAATTAATCACCAGTAAGTGCAGCAATATTCAAAATATTGACACGCGATTCATGAACCTTTTATCTCAACGATTGCGTCAAAAAGCTGACAAAAGCTTGCGAGTAAATGTCTGAGAAACGTGGATAAAGACAAAAACCAATCTTGTAAAAGCTTCGAAAACATTTTTCCGGCATTAACATGAGAACAATTAAAGGATTTAAAGGCATTTAATCATGCAGTGCTGAAGAGCGATTTCTTTTTTGTTTGCCGTAAATCATTAAAACTTTAAACTCAACTCACGCTGAGACTTAGATTTAACTTCAGTAAAACATTTGACTAATTTTTTCAGGATTACTTTTTTACATTATTGAGTATCTGTATGGAGAAAACAAGAACGGGAGGTCATACGAATGCAGCCAAGGCTATGATGTAAAATTCATAAAATATGATAACTGTGGACCGAAAAAGCATCTTTTGATAAGCAAACAGGTTGAGAAAGCATGCGTTTCTAAGGGACAACGAATTCTACTTTTATCTCCATTCACTGAACGACTGTAATAAAACAAAAAGGCTCGATACTTTGGCTACAACACATAAAACAACAGAATACACCTAAAGCGAGGAACTGCTCAGCGTAAACAAAAGATAGTTGGATTGAAACAAAGTAGGTTGTTGTTTCGTCCTTTTTTGTCTGGTTCTACGACGAGGCATATATACTGGAGAGTGGAGCATCGTGGCACGAGGCCTAACCATTGCCGCACCACCACCCACAGAAAACACTCTTAGTGTGTAAACTAGAAACAACTACCTTACGTAACACGTTGACATTCTCGGTATGTTTTTAAAAATTCATTTCGGAACTGATTTTATATTAACACTTATAAAAGGAGATTAAGTGTTTCAAGCATATCAATTCAGCGAGGGAAGTCTAAAACATTTGATTTGAGCTTCGACTTGGACCTGGTTCAAGCATAGACAGTAAGCTGCTACAAGTAGTCAGTTTGATCAAGGCTGAAGACAGACTGACTGTGACACTAAACTTTTAAAACCTTTTATTTGTGACAGAAGCCATAAATTGTAATCTATTACTGCCTTCCTAAATAAAATTATGTTGTTGTTGTTGCCATTTAATCTTGCGAGCTACCGGCCCTTCGGGGAAATAGGCCTGGCGTAGGGCAGGTGATTGTGCATGTGTGTAGGCGTTTAAAGGCTCGCGTGAATGACCTTACCTAGCTAACTGTGCGTTCCTGGCCGCGTGCTTTGCAGTTTTAATATCCTCCAAACGTGCATAACCTGATTCCTCCTCTTCCTCCTCCTCTCCCCGCGCCTCCACTTTCTCTTCAACTGTCCCTTCAAGGAGACTGCTAATGCTCGACTGCGGACTGGGTCCGAACTGCCCCACCTGCAGCTCCACCTCGTGTCCAGGCTCCTGGGCGGCTTGTACAAACCTATGAGGCGAGTATCTGGTCACTGGTGAGGACAACGCGGACGATAGACGACTGAATGAAGCCCAGTCTCCAAAGGCCGAGTCTGCGTGACTGCTGGTGCTGCTATGGTGGGAATGGAGTGGGGCGAGTGACGCGTCAATGAACGAGTTTCAACACGACACCAAGTTGAACGACACACGTGATTATGATTATACACGACATGTAAGACTATAGACAACCACAGCAGAGAACTGCGAAGCCTTTAAAAGCATATACAACAAAATAATAAGGTATACTGTACTTGAAAACACTGAAAAGACAGACGACAGGCAAAAACTGCATATCGAAACTGAAGAACAGGGGTTTGAACTGTACAATGGTGAGGTTGAGACTTTGCTTTTATGTTTCACTGTAGTGAGTATATTACTAAGTTTAAAACTAAGAGAGTGTTTACCGTGTTTTCACTGAAAAGTTTTTCCGTAATATTTTTTGGGCCAACGATAACTTCACTATATTTTTCGCGACTTTTAAAGGCCTTTATGTATCTCTTGCCACTTTGCAGTAGCCAACCTTAAGACGAACATTAAACAGAACAGAAAAACAACACTACAACAGCATATGTAAATATCATTATTTAACGTCGATACGAGGGGAGCAGTTGCCCGTTCTCCCGAGCCAGTGACTCGTATTCAATCGCTCGAAGATAAAAATCCCCCCTTAAAAACCCCCTCCTGGCAGGGAGGAAGGCTGGAAGGCTATTTATGCGAGTGTGACCGTCGGCAGAGGACTCGAACTAGGGACCTCCGGGTTACGAGTCAGCGCTTGGCGCTCGGACACACTGCCTTCAGAGTTCTTCCCATTTGCTCAAAGTAAAATTCCAGGAGTTTTCCAGGTAATTTTCAGGTGTGCTGAACTTTTTCAAGGTATCTTAACATTGGGACAGGGGTGGAGTGTGTACGGCAACACTGCTCCTAAGTCAAAATCTAATTCACAATCAAGAGCTTTTGTATTATATAAGGAAGAAAACTTATGTCTAAAAACGATTCTATCGGCGCAAATTACACTAAATGGACTGCAAAGTCGACATTTAAGGATTTTTCCAGGTTGCTATAAAAAAAACCAACTTTTCAAGGAATCCCAGGCCTGGAATAAAAAAAATCCCGAATTTTAAGGAATTCCAGGTTTTCCAAGTGGCGTACGAACCTTTTGCCTTAATGAAAACTACGGATAAGCCTGACGCTTTTATGCAACAATACGCAATAATCCAGCATACGTACGTAGTTGGCGATGGGCCATTTGTCAGCGCAAGTTCGTCCGTGTCTGCTTTCGACTCGACCCCTTCATCAACGCTCACTTGATCAAAGCTTTCCGTGGGGGAGTGGTCATACATTCCTGTCGATTAACGGCCAAAGGTTTAACGGTTAAACATAAGAAAACAACAAAACTAACACAAGAACTAAGTCAAAAGCTCTCCATGTAAAATAGTAAATGTTAATAAGTTCAAACGTTTTTGGGTTTCAAATTTAACCCTACATAACAGCATCTCACTTCTCCTTACTATACCAGCATCTCACTTCTCCTTATTCTATATACCAGCATCTCACTTCTCCTTACATAACTCAAACAAAATAAAACATTTCAAAGGAGAAATAAGGAAAGCTGCTACATGAATAGTGTAGGAATAGTATAGGAATAAGTAAGGAAAACTTCACAGAAAGCCACTGTGCTTGGAGCTAATGATTGTGATTATAATTATAATTATGATTGTGATTGCAATTATTATTATTATCATCATTGTCCATGACAATGATTATGGTGTTAATGGATATGATGATGATCATTATCATAATTTTTATGATAATGATGATAAAGGTGATTATGATGATGATAAAGGTGATGATGACAATAATGATTATAAAGGTGATGATGATTGTAAAGGTGATGATGATTATAAAGGTGATGATGATGATGATTATAAAGGTGATGATGATTATATAGGTGATGATGATGATTATAAAGGTGATGATGATAATGATTATAGAGGTGATGATGATAAAGGTGATGATGATTATAAAGGTGATGATGATGATGATGATGATTATAAAGGTGATAATGATAATGATGATTATAAAGGTGATGATGATGATGATAAAGGTGATGATGATGATGATAATTATAAAGGTGATAATGATAATAATGATTATAAAGGTGATGATGATAATGATAAAGGTGATGATGATGACCATGCAATTTGTGGTATTCTAATTAGTACTTTAGTGAAATAAACAGTAAATAAAAAGTGGAAAAGTCACATACCATGTTGGTGTTCGTGCTGTTCAGCGTGACTCGTCTCAACTGTTATTCCTCGTGGTAAGATCTCCAGTTGCACTTCGATTTGTTCGTGTTCTCCGCGCTCCACGACACGTTTGGGGGGCAGACCAGTAAAATACAACGTGCCACTAGAATGACTTATTTCACCAGGGGCCAAAGCTTTGGCATTATACTCAGAGATTTCCTTGGATACTTCCTCTGCAGATTTGGTGGTCAATCCAGGCATTGGAACGGTTCCTTTCAGTGGTGGACGGCGAATCTCTCGAACTCTTGTTGGTGAAAACATATCACTGAGAAGAGCAACGTTTGCCGCCACAATTCCCTTCTCAGGTAGGTCTTCTTCATTATCAGCATTGTCATGGCTTCCCTCAACGAATCCATCAAAACCATTACTAGAAACTCCAATTAAGTTATTCCTGTAGAGTTTGTCATTGTTATTTAGATCTGAAGGTTTTGCCATATCCGTTCGTTCGTAACTGTTTTCAACAGTTTGAAGCTTGAGTGTGACTGGTTCGTTTACACAGAGATTATGTTGAGCAACCTGACCATTACAAAAACCTCTGGAGCCATTAACTGAAACGTTTTGTTGCATACTACCGCTTACAATTTCAGCTGGTGCCCTCTGAATAGTGGGAACGATCTGGGTGGCAAAATATTTAGGATTGACAGGCGATTCAGGGGGTGTAGTTTGGACTTCCGACGCAGTAAAAAGTTGCCGATCAACATAGGCTTGATTACTGACTGGCGCAGGAGTTGAGGTAAGCCGAGGGGAAGCAAAGTTGCTATTCGGCCCAGGTACCCTTCCAAGAGTGGCACGCTGCTCCTGGGGTGGAGTGTGCGTGCGCATCACGGGTGGGAGACTGTGCGAGCCGCCCTGATAACGACTCGTTGCATCAAAACTGGCTGCTTGTCGAGTAGGCGCTGCTGGGACGGCGGTTCTTCTACTGTACCCTGTGACGTGATCGTTAAGCGACACTTGTGGCTGCAATGGTCCGTTTGAGCAACGATCTTTTGTTTGCTCAGAGTTTTGATTCCGCTTTTGCAAAGCTGCCCTATGCTGACTAATAGTGGTATCCAGATTGTCTGAACAGGCATTGAGTTGAGACAGCAGTCCGTCCATATCTGGAAATCTTTTTCTATTATCAGTCCGTATTGTCTGAGAAGAAACTGACATTTTTGATGGCAAAAAATTTAAGCCTTGAAACTGACTGGTGCTGAAAGAACAATTATTGTTATGCTCCTTGTATTGATTTGACCGTCCTAATGTTGTCGCCTTCCCTCGTCCATTCTTGTCGCGTTGGACATATGGAGAGGTGAGGCCACTATCCAGACTTTGGGATCGAACTCTCTCCTTCCAGGATTTGTCTACCTGTGCATACAAATTCCCGTTCACTGGGCCAGGAATGTACGAGCAGGAGGCTGGAAAAAAGTAATGATACGAGTTTTAACAAATTCTTTTATGAAAAAGACAACTGACCTGATTATTAAATATTAACTGTATTTGATAGACACACTCCCTGTTCGCTATGAATTTTCTGAAATTTTAGTTTCATTGCCAAGAGTCTACCACACACATGCAATGAATGCCTCATCAGTAAAGGACGAACTCCAATACACCTAGTAAAAACCTAAGTCCTTTTAACCCTTTGAGCCCCAAACACGACAAATGACGTGTCGGTAAATCCTCCCAACTGAGAACTTTCCATACTTTCTATATAAGCAGTTTTGGAGAATTTGGCTTATTTTCAACTTCCACAGCTTAGTCCACTTGATCAATTCCTTATTTCTCATTACCAGTTATATCATTTTGTTTGAGTTTTGTAAGGAGAAATCAGATGTTGATAAAGTGCCTGGGGCTGAAAAGGTCTCTTCTTGGATCACCACAGTTCAAGCATTCTTTTGCTTTTGGATGTTTTTTTTTGTTCTAAGGTGTTGTCTGTTGTTTTAGTGTCAAATTGGACTTAACCTTTAAACAATTAGTACTACGCAACGAATCAAGTACAGATACATGGCTAAAAGCATCTCTTGCTCTCAAGATTTAAGTTTTAAGTTTTAAATCTTAAATTTTTTAATCTTTCATTAGTTGTGGACTTGGAGATCTGGCATAGCGATGCAAAGCTAGACACATGGTTATTCCGAAGGGAGAAACATTGCTTTTCAACAGAGAGCCAACAATGAAGACTTTTTATAACCAGAAAAATTTCTTCACTAAGCAGCGAAAACTGGATGTCACATACATGTTTGGAGTCTGATTTTCTAGAACTATCAAAGGAGCAGGCAGACATGGATATTTAATGATTATTCCAGGAACCTGCAGTATCGGAGACTGTGGGTTGAAAACTATTAATAAAACAGATCCAAAACTGTCTCCTTTGGGAGACTACGTTTAAGCAGTCTTACTTAATGTTACAACTATTTTAAGAATCCATTTTTGCAGTGTATTTAGAGAGGGTACTTGAAACACAATGAGAAATACAAGAGCATTGTCTGCGCTTCATTCGAAGTGCAGATTAATGAGTTAAGAGACATTTTCCCCAATTGTCAAAAAATGGTTCTAGAAAAAGTTTGAACGTGACTTTTTTTAGGATTAACTATAAAAGCAAACCACAATAAAAATGGTAATAATCTATAGAATGCACAAAAGTCAAAACAAAACCAGCGCAGCTTAAATAAGATTTCACCGAATTTCCACATTTTCATTTTAGTGATTGGATTTATTCGCGGCCGTTGCTGATTCCAATAGATTTCTAACTTTTATTGTTAGTATGGATTGGAACAAAATGTCTTGCAGTAACTATTAAGAAACGTTTCATTTTCGGAACATGGTTGCCTGTAGTTTGTTTTTCAACAGCTAAACTTAGGGCTGGGCTAACTAAGCCATTCAGACGTCTGTGGCACGTGTAAAATCACGTTTATTTTTACATCTAAACCCTTCACGAGTAATCGCGTTGCGACTCTTTCCACAAGTAGCCCATGCTTCAGATCGAGCGACGTTAAGCCAAAACGTCACTACTGATAATCGATTACTTTTTAAAAGAAGAATAAAAAAGCGAGCTTCGTCGCACGTATTGCTGTGGAAAAGTAATAAAGTATTTCATTTGAACGTTATTTCATATATCAACAAAACGGCTCAAATTGACTTATAAATTATATAACAACAACTGAAGCTGACGTTCCGACAAATTAAAAAAACTGGTTTTAAAAAACAAACTAAACAGTATATTTACAATGTTTTCAAACAAACAAGTTTGATTTTCACTCCCAGTCACGGTCCGCGAAGCAGTTTAAGAACAATTGTGGCTCAACCGCATCGTCCAAAAAATTAAAAACAACGACACTAATTTAAACGTTTTTTTTAAATTTCTCGTTCTAACTCTAGGTAGGAATTAGCGTGTACTTGAGAATCGGATCCCTGGACGTGATTTTAAGCGAAAGTCGATTCCCATTACATGAAGAAAAAAGAAATACGAAGAAAAGCCTAAACATGTGAATTTTATTACTATTACTATTCTGATAACTTCAAGGGTGTATTTGTATTTCCAACTTAACACATTTCTTTCAACCTTGGCGATTGCCATTACGGCCCCACTAAGAGCTGGGCTACCTGTGATTTCGTGCAGAGCGTGGTAAGCTGCCTGTGAAAATGATTGATAAACAGTGACACTTTAGAAGCTCAACAGAGTGTGAAAACAGTTTCAATTTTAGATAACAGGCAAAGCTGATCTTATTAAAATCGTTGGCATTTTACGTGAGCTAAATCTTTGGAATGCGAATTCAGCTTTGCAAAAATTACGAGCAGAAAAAAGTGGGCTCAATTTGGAGGCGAACCACCTTCGTTGTTTGTTGAGCTTTCTTTAGGGCTCATTATACAGCGAGCTTTTATGTGTTTTATGCTCCATCCTAAATTAAATTCAATTAAATTACGAGTTTTAGTCAATTTTCTACCAGAAAAACTTTCCTAGTCTCAGCCTGAGCTTGTTCGGCTTAAATTGTTCTTAAATGACGGCAAATTTGAGGCTTATTGTTCTTACATAAAAAAGGCGTGTATATTCAGTACAAGTACAAAGTACGATGTACATATTGCTTCCGGATAGAAGTACAATCAACAGAAAAAGATAATCCAACATTAACTTACGTATTTTGCTTTTTAAGTTCAACAAGATTAAAATAATAATAAGTTTTATTTTTACAGCGTTACTTTGCAGTGCTTGAAAAAAAAACAAAAAAAAAATTATAGGTAAAATATATATTTCAGTTCAAAGGCCCGTTAAAATAAATGGATTAGTATGTGTCGTAAAAGAGTCAAACAAGCCATGAGATTTTTTAAAAAACTACTGAGAGTTAGAAGGCAGAGTATTTCACAGCGAGGCGCAGTGAATGAAAAGCTGCGATCTCCTTAAGATTTAAAATGACATTTTGGCTATATAAAGAGTCCTTTATATTCTGGAAGTATTGTAAAAATGTCCATGTTAAAATGACAAAAGTGCTGTACTACGAAAAGGATTTAAAATGATTAGTTAAATCTTGGAATTATTCGCATTATCAGAATGTAATCAACTTGCCAGTGGCAAGAGTTGTTCAGACTGAAGCCAGTCTTCAACTGAAGTAACTAAACAAAGACTAAAGCAAAGATCCGGTAATCTCTTTCCTAATGAACAGATTAGGGGAAAAACACAAACCATGACTGTTTTCGGTAAGAGAAATCGTAATACGTTTTAATTTAAATCATCTCGTAACAGACTTCCTTTAACACGACTATACAACGAAACGCTGTTTAGGTGATTGTTTAAAGAACTCGTTAAACTTAAGTCTTCGTTCGGCTGGAGAAACGATATCTCATCAGCTCGAAGCTTAAAAAGATATAATAGGTAAATTATTGACTATTCACTGCCCTCAAGGGATTCAGCAATTCGAATGGCGCCCAAAATTCTGTCTTGGAACAGATATCCTGAAGAAATAATGATGCTCGAGGGTTCTGACGGATTCAATTAGTTTAAAACCTGTTTTGTTTCTAGATAACTGCAAACTCAATTAATAAATCCACAAGCTTTCAACAAAGTAAAAGGATAGGGGTGTTTTTGTTCGACATCTTTCTATTCGGTACGAGGCTCAACAGCACGGTAAAAATAAACTGTACAAACAAAAATATTTTGAAAAGCTATTGTGGAGGTCTCGGATGGAAAAACAGCTAAATTTATAAACATTTGCCGTTTGGGTCAAAGCAAAGGTCACTGGAATTTAGTCTGAAACGAGGAATGTTCTTGTTTAATGGTAGAAGTGATGCATCTTTTGTTCACAGCAGCCTTACAACAGTTTTCCAAGGCCAAGACAAAGTTATTATTTAAACTGATGTGAGAACAAACGCATAGCGTTTCTCAGTTTTTACTCACAACCTCATAGACAAAATCATCGCCAAATGACATTGTGCATGTTTCATTTCGTGTGGAATTTTCAGTTTTTCTTCTTAATTTAAAAGCAAACTAAGTCTAAAGTCGTATTATTCTTCTCTTGTCAACAGATGTTGCCTTTAAGTCACACGCAAACAATGTAGATTAAATGACAGATTCCCTACATAAGATAGCTTGCGAACTTACAGTCTGGTTTTCCACAGGCCTTGTCAACTACCGGTCGCTTGGCGTTGCCAACTGACACGATATTTTCTTTGTCTCTATCACGACGGTAGCTCTCAAGCTCTGACACAAAAGATACAAACAAAATCCGCGATAAGTAAGACTATTTGAGTGAATCCGCGACCTGTGAACCAAAGAAAGGCATTTCTTCGCTGTTAGTATATCTTGACTCATTCAATGACATATCCTACCACACATTATCAATCCCTGTTGAAAAGTTCTCCCCATACCACGAACGTTTGAATCAAAACAGAATGCCATATTTTTTGCTACGGAGAATGTCTACATCAATCCACGAAATGGGCGAATCATTAGTAGCATATTCGAGTGAACGACTGGATGATAAAACAATATTTATCTAGTACTGATATAAGTTCGATTAAATATGTTGAAACACAGGAATGCTGAGCATTCCATCTCGAGAAACGCGAAAAAGGGCCGCCATGAAACAGTATCCTATCCTTTGATGCAAAGGAAATATAAACAAAAACTGAGCTAGATTTGATTACGACATCTCTCAAAGGCCACAAACAATGAAAATGAACGATGTGATTTGCGTTTTTGATTGCTCCAAGCTGCGAACCGAAACAACGAACCAGTAAAAATTCAGTTTCGATAATCCGTCATCATTTAATAGCTAAGAATCAGCAGTTTCTCGCGCTGTCAGGAAACCATATTTACTTTCCAAGACATCGCAGCAGCTTCAAATGCTGAGCCTCATTGCGATTTTTATATCATCCAACACGTACCTTACTACTTCTCTCCTCAAACAACAAATTTCAATGTCTGAACATCTGGAACAGTTGAGTTTTTTTCACAACAAAATCCAAAACGTTGAGGACAACGCGACGACGTTTTGAAATGTGAACTTACGTATTTGATGTACGTCGAAATGTGGGAGTTCACTGGGGCTTCCTGGATCGGCTTACACGACACCCGTAAACCGCTTTTGCTGACTGAAACCGTTTGGCGTCTGTCACATTGTACAAACAACACTCTAGAACAGTAAGCTATCTTGTTGGGAGAATTTACTAAAACTTTCAGAGTATAAATCACGTCAAATATTTGAAAACACAGCGATTAACATGCGTGTACGGATTATTACACTGTTCAAGATTTTTTAAATAAGAACAAATACTAGCTTGCGAGTTTTGGCCGAACATATGGTTTCTTCTTCTACTGGATCCCGGCAAAGACTTAAAAAATTAAAAACCTGCTAACCTAGCAACTCATTATATCCCAAAGTAGTATTACATGGTTACACCTCAACTGGATACAAACTCCAAAGGACTAAATCAGTTTCACCATTGACACAAAACACAAAAGGGGACCCATAAGCCTTCACTAATTCCTTCAGCTTGCTTGATTCACATGGTGTTGCAAACTGCAAACACAAATAACAAGTTGCAAGGCAGAAAAACGTTATCTCTCTTCGATATTCAATAAGTCATTTATATCAATTATGACAAATGGCCTTCACGACAACTCTTCTTGATATCCGGCCTAACAGGATGAAAATCATATCGATTCCACAGTGAATTATACAAACAGAGCGACA
>JAOBYJ020714376.1:0-21719 GCA_025403565.2 Palythoa heliodiscus | reverse complement strand
TCAGAAGACGCGCGATTTTTCCATGGGTTTACCGGCACAATAAACCATAGCTGATTGACCAATCATAACGCGTGCATTGATTTTGTTATTGTATAAACTTAAATATAGCATTGTTAACCTTTGCCGAGTTGCTCAATATGCAAGAGCCAATTAGCACTAATCTGCCTGATCTTGTTGGGACTACTTTGGGCTGACAATTTGTTTCCTTAGAGAATCTGAAAAATATTTTATATATTGACTAAATGTTTCCTTGGTGACGAAAATGCTCTTTGAATTTCAGCTTAATCCAGAGTTAAAGTTGACCCACTTTTGAGCATCCCAGCACTGGTTCTTGTATGATCATCCCGTTCTGGGTCGTCCCGGTTACGTAAACAGAATTTGACACAACTAAGGGTCTCGGTTTTTCGAATCGGGATCTCGGTTGGACGGCTGGAAAATTTTCCCATATGAACAAGTCATCCCGGTTACTGGGACGAATTCCTCGCAACAGCGCATGCGTTACATGGTCGATGACGTAGCAGCGCAGTTTCTCGCACAACGTGGTAAACATGGCCTTTGATCATGTTAGAAACCGGGCTCATATGCACCTAAGGCGAAATCCGTTCAGGTAAGCGGGTCAACCGGAATCATGTGAAGTGGCCCTAAAACGATCGAAACAATATTAGAATTCATATGACCGTCCCGTCGTCTTGAAGAGTGATACCTCTCAACTATTTGCAGACAATTCGGACTCGTTCACTCGTGATAAAAGACCAATTGTAAATACGCATTTTTTTAAAAAGCGAGGCTCGAATTGACCAAAATTAAGAACAATTTATAAGAACAAGCTCAGGCTGAGACTTAATAACTATGAACTGAATTCTTCAGGTAAACTTAACCGATACTCGTAATTTAACACCGTATAAAACACAAAAAGATTAGTTCTAATGTTAATCTGAGCGCTAAACGCTGCTCAACAAACAAAGGAATTTTCCCTTTAATTTAAATACAGTCAGTTATAAAAAAAGCGTGTAACCGGAAATATCTTGAGACATTTCAGAAATTCAGAGTCTGTTCACGTTCAGGTGCCAAATAAACGTCCCGGAGCGCTTATTAACTTTTCAATTTTTTCTCCACCCCCTTTCCACGGTGTTTATTAGGACGCCAATTTTGGCAATTAGTGGAGAAACAAACTGTCTCGTTTAGAATTTTTGCATAGTAGAAGATTCTCAGCACAAAATTTAGAACTACTTTTCACTGATACAATAGATTTTTATTTGTGGTGCTCTTGCTCTGTACGAACCCGGCTACAACCAACTGAGCTGCATGTTTAGGTGCCTTTGGTCAAAGGGTAGCCTGCGTCTCCCCACTTCCCAAATTCAAAGGGAGGCGGTTAAGTTTTCAAATGTGGCAATGAGTACGAAGAACGCGAGGGATTAACTGACGCCTCAGGCACTAAGCACTGAAAGTTCAATAAGAATTCTATTGAGACAATCGAGGTTTTCGATGCAATTCGCAACTTTGCACCGCCAAAAAACTGACTTTTTAGAAAATACCCTTAAAAATAACGATCTTTAACTGATTAACAAGACTGAGAACCACTGACAGCTGCTTGCTCGTCAAGGCATCAACGTTGTTCTTATATTTACAAAATGAATTAATTTATTTCCTTTTCAAATAAACATCCCCCCTCCCAATAAGCCTCAAATTAAAGGCACGCACGAAATAGTTTTACATAGCTACTAGAGTTGATTGGCTAAGAAAAGCCGATGATCTTTTTGTTATATTCCTTTGACTGTACACAAATTACGAACAGCTTTGAGACGTAAACAAGCAAAGTTCCAAAATATTAAGCTACCAATAAAGCATCACACCTAGAGCAATATAGTTGATAATCACGACCATGCAACTACCCTACTTGGCAGAGGTTTTGCTCCTCTAAAGAAAAAGGAAACCTCTGCTGGGATCTGCTCAGTTTTCTGTGGAGCATGCGCGAATATAAAGGTCATTACAACGTCTCTCACAACATCTTTTCCGCCATGATGGTAACTGTTAGCGGATTAAGGTCATCTGGTTCATAAATAGTTAGCGGATACTTCGCCCAACGACATATGTCAAAATTCAAACTCGTTGTAAACTTGTAACGGGTTTTTAAATCAGTTTTGATATAATTTACTCGTCTAGCTTTCGACGGAACCGAGAAGATCCGTGCAAAAGTTTCCTTTCCTCCTGTTCAGAAGAGGGAAAATAAGGAAATCTTTGCCAAACAGGGCACCATCCAAACAACCTGAAACGAAGCAATACTGTAATTTCGAATTTTATGCAGAGCAAATGAAAGACGCAGAATGAATCAAATAAAATTGAAATAGAATTGAAACAAACTTTTCACAGCCGCTGCCGTTCTCAACTCCCCCCTTCGATGCTAAGTTATGCGCTTCGACAACAAGAAAGAAAATTGTCAGAGCAATGACTTGTGTATTCCATATAGCCCTTAATTGTTAGTAGATTGGTTATGAAACTTGACGACTTTCTTGATTTTGCTCTCTTTTCCTACTGCTATTGGCCTTGGTTGGGAACAGATTACAAACATGGATTTTTCAAGTGCAACAAGCAAATGGCCAACAGTTCAACGTAATGCTGCACCTAGAACAGAAGACCACAACCTATACTCAGCCTGGCACAAAACAGCGCTATTACCTTTGAAGTCTGCCAAGCTTCATGACCAGTTAACTCTAACTGCTATGATATACCCAGTTAGCTTGAACTTCTTTTACATTTTGTTATAAAAATATTCCAGTAAAATAAATAATACGCTGCTTTACTTATACATACGTCCTGTGGAAGTTGCATGAGAAAACTTTGAATAGCTTTTGTTAACGTCTCCTCCTCGTTATTTGTCAAATATTGGCTGCTCACCCGAGCAAAACATTCTTTTCCCATTATTTTCGGTAGCCAATGAAAAATAAACAATAAAAACATGGATTTTTGTCAACAAGTAAAAAACAATAAAAACTCCATGGATTATTGTCCTAAGCAACAAACTTAAACACAGTTTATTGTCAACAAGTAACAAGCAAAAACACGAATTATTGTTCAAACAAGCAACGCCTTCTGGGAAAAGATTTCCAGAATACAGAAACTCTTCTGTGATTGGTCAATTTGGCAAAACGAATGTTCTACTCGAGTAAGCAGCCATTTGTGACTGGCGGAGCTGGGCAAAAAAAGGCTGCAAGAGTTTACTTTTAGTTGCCATACGAACATCTTACATACACAAAAATAATAAGTTATATCACGTAAAGGAAACGTTTTGTATTAAAATAATACTTGCAATTTCTGAAAGAAACTCTTCCATTATTTGCCGTTATATCCGAGAAGTTTCTAAAAAACTAATATCTAATTATAACTACACTTTCATTAGATTACTGCCTGATTTCTTGGCAGATTACTTTGGATTGCTTCCAATCTACGCTACCAGCAGTTCAAAGTTTGCTAATTCAATCTACACTGATAACATGCTGTTGTTTTCTCACGGGGAAAAATGAGACTCAGAGGTGCCTTTACCCTCTGCACCCCATCTCATCACGATATGGTTTATATTACCTATATTTATTATGAATGTTGAGTTTTAACGTCCAATGGTTGACGAAATTATAATAATTTTTAAATAAATATTATTTTCCAATATTTTTTACTACGCCAACGAACTGGCATTATTTTGCAAGCTCTAGCGCTTGCCATTGAGTATAATAGTTTTTACATACTTCAAAGAATGACAAGAAAATATGGTCGACGTCCTTAAATGTGTTAACTCGTAACATTTCTATCGTCTCGCTAATCAACGTTTTACATTCATTAAAAGAACCAAAGTCAACCGTGATGCTTTGCAGGTGATACTATTTAGTGCCCAGTCATAACGCATATTATTACAAAATATAATAGAGGCTTGCGAACATTAAATGTAAATGTATTTTCAAGATCAACTCTGTTCCATGAGAGCTTTTGACTCCAACAAAATGAGGCCCACCCCTGGCAAAGCATTATGGTTGAATTAAATTCTTTTATAGGAAATTAATCAAGGATAAATGCTATTTCACATATCCATCTTCGAACGAACGGCTGACCAGTTTCGATCATCTGTAATACTCTCCTTAACTCTCCAACATTCATGTCAAGGCAAAGCTCTGCTACGCGTGACATCCTCACAAGTCCCAGCTGAATAGATGGTGCTTTACCAGCATGTCACGGACGCCATCTTTCATGGGTTGCGTTACCTTCAGCACAATAAAAATGCAAACATTGACCAAGGCTGATTGGTTCAGAACAGAGCAAATCAATTACAACACTTTTTATGTGGAAAGAGCAATACTGCGATTGCAATTATAGCGACAAAAATCACACCCTGGTTGGCTCATAAGTTATGGTAATCAAATGAAACAATCTCGCATTGATTTCAAAATTTTTTGAATTGAAAACTAGTTACAAACAGCGAATGGACAGGGATATAGTTAAAGGGCACGACCCCAAATAGCGGGCAGTCCATATGGACCAAAACCAGAGATAGACTAAATCTTAATCCACGCACGAAACCTAGGATTCGTCGAGGTGGGAAGCAGGAATGATGGCCACTAAACCAACTTGACTCCCCGAAAAAGCCCTATCAAGCCTAACGAAATTTCGATAACCCACCACCACCCTGGTGTATATTGTCTCCGAACTGAACTTGTACGAAGTATAAACAATAAAAAGATCATAATCGAGGTTAATATATAAGGGAACTACGCTACAGAAAAAATACTTTCCATTTACTGCACCAGTACACTTCTTACCTCCTGAACGGGATTTATCAATATTCATACAGCAGTTAGCATGCAAAGAAAAACAGAAGACATCAAAATTAAGGCGAAGTGAAAACCTACAAAGAAGATGTACAACTAAGCGTACTGCGTACTATGTACACGACTATGGCAGTATACATGAAAACTGCGTCAAAACAAGCCCATAAAGATTGATTCACACAAGCAACGAAAGCAGAGACGGCGACGGAGACAGAAGCTACCAGATTTACGTCCAAGAGAGAACCAACACGACTGAAGCAGGGAGACGGTGACGGAAGCTATCAGAGCTAGTTCAAGTGAAGGCCGACACGACGGAAACAGGGACGGTGACGGAAGCTACCAGAGTTATGTCCAAGTGAGAACCGACAAGACCGAAGCAGAGGCGGAGACGGTGACAGAACTGAGCTACCAAAGTTACGTTCAAGTGAGAACAGACACGACAGAAATAGAAGAGGCGATGAAAGAAAAAGGAACGTTCCGTTTATTCCATCTTCGCTTTCGTCAAGATTCTCTTTGTACTTCTGTCTCCGTTTACCTAATTCACACTAGAATGCAAGACCTCTTCCGTCTCTGATTCTGCTACTAGTGTGAACCAAGCTTATACTGGTATAACTTCAAACATTGCGAGAAAGAGATATCATTTTCTAATTATCTTATCAGTTGGTATAAACACAGTAATTCATGTAGTAAATACAGATCATAAATACTTGACACCACCGTGAAATCTTTTCGGTAAGTTTTACTCTAACCTCCTATCTTTGTCAGTTATCTATTTTTTTGGTTTCGTTTTGGTTGGTGCCTTTCAAGTGCAGAGATTCAGTTGTTGTAAAAGTTAGTGTTCTGTGAACCTGCAGAGTAGTTAGGATTAATAGATAAAAATAAATAATAGTTCATGATATAGACTCGTAAAAGAACTGTCAGTTGGTCTTTTTAAAGGCACGAAGGGTTTCACTTTCTGCTTATAACTCCGAGTGTGGCAACTTGTCCCACTCCCAAATGGTTCATGGAAGAAAGGATATCCTGTTATATTTGATGCAAGATTTAAGGTAATCCAGCCTTCGAGGCCTGACCTGTATTGATGGCCATAGCCTTTGCAGATGTCTTTGGTGCCCATTTCGACCTGTCTATTATCGATATTAGACACATCATGGCGAGTTTCTGGGCTTGTGATCTTTTTCAAACTAACTCATACCACGTGCCAATTCTAGTTCGTACCAGGCTATAGAAAGCAGAGGTTTTAACTGCCGTGGAGCTCACCTTGAGTTTCTAGCTTTGTTTGCTAGTAATATTATCTGAATGTGCAAGTTCCATTACCGGGTCAGTGATGATAGTAATACCAAGGTATAATGCTGAATCAGCTGCTGTCAGTCAATACTTTCCCATGCAGTATATAATTGTTGTCTATCATGGCACGCTTGCAACCACTCTCAATAATTTACCAATGTTTAGGTGAAATTCCATTTGACACCATCCACTTTGCTAAATTTGTCTATAGATCGCCTGGCAATAATTGAGCTTTGGCTGTAGATTGGATGTGTAATGTGCACAGTGTAACAAGCGGACAGCATTACACTGGAGACAAGTTCTCAAACTCGGTCTCTTCCTTTCTTGTTTGCTTTTTGCACCGATTTCCTTACTAAAAACGCCCACAACACAGTTGTACCATAGGAAAGTTGCAAACTTCCATACCGAGTCATTTGAGGAATAGAATCATATAGCAATGTGACACTATCAGACATACCCAAGTGTAAATGCGAGACGTACATTATATCCAGCGGGAGTAAAAAGTTTACAAGACCTTAACCAGTGACTCGGCTCCCCACATATCAAGTCTGTAACTCAGCGGGTAGAGAGTCTGTCCAGTATTCACAGGGTAAAAAGGTAAAAAGTTAATGGTAATTTATTTAACGTCGGTAGTTCCTTCAGTTTATAGAACTGGTATCAATGGAAGCCGACGGTGCGCCCTTTACCCCCTCCCTCCGTCAGTGCTCCGTTTTACGGGTATTTAAAGCTACAGCTACACAGATCAGAGGAAAGTCGGAATAGACGCTGGAGTCGCTGGGAATCGAACTGGGGACCTCCTACACAGAAGGCAGCGCACTTACCAACTGTGCTACACGTCTGCTCTGTTATGGGTTCGATTCCCGTCAGTGACTCAGAATTTTTTCTGAGTATTAGCACTGTCTTTCTAATACAGTTGCCCTACATTACGCTAAATGTACTGTTAGTGTGAGAATACAACTGTCACGATATCCCATGAAACCACAACTAACAAAGAACTTCAAAGTACCACATGCGTGAAGAATCCCTTGTCATGACAGATAACTTTTTCAATGCTCTATAAACATTCAATAAATTAATTGCAGATTTAACAAAGTTCCGTACAATTAGCTGATTAATGTTGATTAGATATAGTTTGTTTAAACAACATTAAATATGTTACTTAAACACACACGTAAGTCATTTTATGTTAACTGACATACAACACCGTTCGTGATAGGAAAGGTGAAAAGTACAGTTAAATGTTTAACTCTGACCTGTAGCTGCTTTTGTTCACCATAACTGGCCACAACCTATAGCGGAGTAACAGACTGCTTAATTTAACAATACAGTTATTCTACGAAGACGAACTCTTTAAAGATAATTTACTGAAAAGAAAGGATACAATGTGTACACGTTTTTTAAAAGATGCGTATACATATTTTAAGTATTTCGAATTCGACTGCCTAGTAATGCTTAACGTAACACGTTTTATTTACAAAAATCAATAAAACACGTTCTCAAGAAGGGTATGAATGAAAAAACTGACACCTAACACTCAATCCCTACCCCCAGCCCCCTTCGTTCAGTTCACTCTTTGTTTCATGGCTGGTGACAGGTGCAGTCCCAACAAGAAACATAGCTAAAACTAATTTCGCAGAAATCTAGTTATTATTTATCGCAAATGCTGTAATCGGATTGTCTACCGCACTCGCTATCTATGGTGTGATAGACAGTGTCCGTGGGTTGCAAACAACCAATCCAATATGGCGTCTACTTCCCCGCTTTCGGACGTTTCGGAAGATAATTTAAAGATTCTAAACAACAAAGAAGTTCCAGATAAAAAACAAGGGCAGCAACAAGATATATTGTAAAAATTTAAGGTAAGAAAAAACCTTAGTTTGAAGCAATTTAACAAGGTTACCGTCAACCAACATGAAAATTGTGTATCATTAACTTTGAATAAATTAAATTATTTATCAAAAACGTATTGCTGTTCCTTATTTTTTCCAGAGATTTATACTAAAACAATTAGAATACTCGCTCTTAATTTCTATCGACTATTGATAGAATAACTCTGGCTGCACCCTTGTCATTCTATCAGCCGATAGAAAATTTTTTAAAGCTTGTATTCTAATTGTTAAATAGTTCAGACACTTGATTAGGCTACGACATCGCAGCATGAGGTTAAAAAGTGGCAACTTTGTGGAGAATGGAAGCCTAATGAATGTACTAATTAAGTGTTATGGTCTTCCCCCCTTCCCCCAGCGTTTTCTAAGGCCACATCTGAACACAGCTAATTCAAGGATAATGTATAAAACAAACCTCTGTATCAAAAACTATTTATGGAAAAGGAGAAAATTTAAAATTGTTGTTTGTGCCCTTTAAGACATACACTGATCTTTTTAACCACCCTCTTCTCAACACGGTACCCTTTGTCTAACACTATGATTAATGCAATGTACTCCTGAACATTAGAACTATGGTAAATTACTGACCACGTTTCTATCTTGCAACTCCCAGTCGACGTTCATGTTGAAGGCAAATGGTGATAGTGTTCTGGTGGATAAAAGGATACTGAATATTATTTGGTCTGATGGTGATAGAGAGGAGAGATTCTTTGACAAAGCTTCCACTGAGCAGGTATAAGCCTAAAGGCAGCTAAAAACGTAATGACTGCAGCGTTCGTACACCTTCAGAATTTCAAGATTCCAGGGTTTTCCAGAGCTGTTTTTCCGTTTTTTCCAGGGCTTTTCCAGGGCTCTTTAAGCCCGTAATGAACACAACAACGTTCACAATTACCTGTTTAAACAGCTATTTAATAGTTAAAGTGGTACTACGATCAAAATTTTACATATCCACATCTTCACATTTTTGTGCCGAAAGATCTGGCACTAGTTCATGCCTATAAAGTGACGTCATATGCGCACATCACAATAAAATAACGTAGTGTTTTTCTTGCGCTATCACCTTAGGTCCTAACTGGGTTGCATTCGCTCTGTATTCTCTGTATGAACACACGAAGAACGAGGCAAATGTGCGCATATGACGTCATATGCGCACTCTTGAGTAAATTCGCTTTTTAGTAATGTCGCCGGCTCACTTTTGCGAAATGAGTAATGGCGGACTGGTTTTTTGCGATTTTCGACCCGCTATTTCAAACCTTAGTTTGCTTGCATCGTTCCAAATTCTTGTGTATTGAGTTTTTATGAACATATTAACTAAATTTACGTTGGACAAGGTAAAAAAGAAAGACCGAAAATGTCGTCGTAGTACCACTTTAATGTAAGCATTGCAATGACAACGACATGCAAAATTAAGTCTAAAATCTTTATTGTTACTTGAAACGAAAAAAAAAATGCATTTGGCAAATTTAGATTTTTCAATAAAATTCTGACATTTTCCAGAGCTCAATAAAAAAAATTCCAAGACTTTTCCAGGGGTTTCCAGGGCTTCAAAAATTTTTCAGGGTGTTCCCAGGATTTCCAGGGTCCGTACGAACCCTGTGACTGGATAAAACGTTAACAAGAACAGTTCGAGTTATCTATCAGCACGCTACTGGTAGCTTTGAGAATGAGGTGGCAGTTGACATGATTCCAGGAAACTTTGTCTGTCTTGGCCAAAAGTCGGAGGGAGAGAGAGAGAGTAATTCTAGCCAAGTTAAGGTAACTACCATTTTTCAACTTAAAATTACTTTACAGATATTATCAGATTTTTTCACTACAATGACTTCTGCGATATGGCAATTTCGCCTCAAAAACCCTTGAGAAGTGTCCTCCTATCTTTTTATTATTATTATTATCCAAGTTAAGTACATATTATAAGCATATAATATATTTACAAAATATGTAATGCATGATTGATATGTTCGTATATAATTTGATATTTTTATAAAACATATTCATAATTCAGTTAATTTCTTCTGCAAATACCTTGGCAGAACCCAATCAATCCAGAATATCAGTGTTAAGTGCATTGAACGAATGTTGTCTTTCTTACCTCAGTTCACACTTGATTTGCACCCAGCCCGGGCTCCGAAGAAACGACCACGGATGGTACCTACATTAGACAAAAGCCATTATCAGCTACGCAAGAGAAGAAATTTAACCCCACCGCCAAACAAAAGGTGTCTGCAAGCGAATTTTACCGTACAAACACAGGTAACTTGGATTCACTTATTGGCCACTATGACCACATGGACAGCAGGTATTACCCCTTGTATCAACCCTTGAATAAAGTGAGCCTGAGTGTTAGCAGCCGTGGACAGCTATTTCAGCTTTATTAGGCCTGGTCAGCACCGCACCACGAACAAACAAACTCAGGTTCCCAAAAACGTATACAGTAAAATGTAAGCGTAACGCTTGTGGTCTGTGGCTAGGAAAGATTAAAATCGCAAGTCCAAACGTAACTTGAAACCACTTATTGGACACTATGGCTACATACGGGTTAACGGGGTAACGGTGAATGTTAAAGCTTCAAATTTACTTGCAACTTACAAACTTTTCGAACCATGTGTAGATTCTTTGAGAGATAAAATGATAAAAAAGAACATATTACAAGTAACAATCCAGGCGATTTTCCAATCTTCTGTACGAGCGAGTTGAATTTGCACGATATTGCTTTGTTTTTAACGTCTCTGGCCACGCTCCACGCATTGATTTCGCCATTTTCAACATTTCTCGATTTCGTGAAAAGTAAAAATCGCTCGAATCTGTTCATGCTATTTTTGAAAATAGTTCACCAAAGAGGTCTTTTAGGCAAAATATCAGGAAATCGAAATTTTGACAACTGTCGTGAGATTCTCAATATTTACAGACAGCCGCTCTTAAACGCTTAGAAGAAGGCACTAAAAGCGGCTTTAATTTCGTGTAGAGACAAAGATCATTTGAACCAATCACAAGAAAAATAAAGCTCAACCCAACCTTACTTCGGCCAATCACAAACCTTGTTTGATTCTGTGTCCTCTACACGAAGTAATAGCCCTAAAGCGTTTTATGAGAAAACTTTGAAACTGTACCATGAAAAAGAACAAGAGTCGACAACTAACATCAAACTAACTATACTGTTTATAGCATAGATATACTGCGCACCTATTAAACACACAAGCTGTCTGAACACATATGATAACCTTTGTCACAATGTGAAGACTAAAGAGCAAATAACATGGACCATGAGTGAAAAGTTATTCCTTGCTGCCTTAAATCAACCATATTTCTGGCTACCTAGCGTTGTGTGCTATATGACATCCCAAAATTTTAATTTAATTTAATCCTATTTTCAATGCACTACAGCTCAAGATTACAGAAATAGTTACTACAAACGTATGAGAACAAAAAGACTGAACTAATAACAATAACGTTTTTAAAAAAATAAAAATTATTTTTATAAAGAAACCCTGATCACCTACTGTGATATTTTGCGTAGTTTTGCAATTTTTGAAGTACTTTCCTAACTCATACTTGATATCTTGTTGAACGAAAGATCGCAAACTACTTGCCTTAATACTTTTGATTCTTATCAAAAACTAGCAACGATGGAAACGGATTCTAATATTCTACTCCAATACTGTTCAATATTTGAGTTTTATGGACGGTAAAAATAGCCAGAAGTACAGCTCCATTCAGGGTGGTAAAAACAGTTTTTTTTATAGGAAAACTCACCACTTGGCAACGATTTCTTCACAAGAACACAGAGCTTCAAGCCACAGGTGCAGACACTGCTCACTGTGAAAGGATACAAACGGATAAGTTTGAGACCTTTCTTCTCTTAATTAGTAAATTACTGTCACGGCGTATAAGCCAACCAAGGATGTTGCATGTAAGCATAACGATTCCGGAACGAGGGAATTTATGAGTTCGAGTTCAAGTTGATTTTGAGTTTCACTTTCACAAGAATTGTTCCAAAACAAACGAGTTTGAGTTATTCCAAAACAAAATGTAATATTTAAGGTTAGGGTTAGGGTCAACTTGAAGTCAACTCGAAATCAAGTTGAATTCAACTCGAACTCAAACTCAAACTCAACTCGAACTCATATATACCAACTCTCTAACAAGTCTTCATTAAACAATTTTTTTTTAAAAAAAACTTTTGTCGCTGTTTCAGCAGCAAGCTGTTTTACTGCAGGTTTCAAGTGAAGCTGAGAAACAGAAACTCAAGGACAGTCTTCAAATTGTAGTATAAAGTGTCATTTTATATAGGAAGATGGAATAAAAGAAAAGAGAGGTAGGAAAATGAAAGACTTCAAATGGTAGGATGTATCCAGAGCTGAGGGGGAGGGGATGAAACGGATATTTCAGTAAGGGGAAAGGGCCCAGTAAATATTTATACTGCGTTATAATTTGAGAAACTGAAATAAGTTCCCAGCGTCCTGTCTGCTTACACTGGTTTTGTTTTCTCCAAAAGACAAACACATTAAGGATACTTTTCATCAACAAACAATGGCCTGTTTTTGGGGTCGCATGCATTTACCGCGTCGTCAGTCTTGCACTCTTGCTCGTAAGAATCTTATTTGCCTCACTAAAGCATGATGTTTGAAGGGGGATAACCCAGCAATGAGAATCACTGAATCCCCGCGTAAAGTTGACGAGAATGGACATAGTATACATTTCTGTGATAAAGAATTAAAAAAAACACACACACACAAAAAACAAAAGCAAGCACTTACTTTAAACCGTAGCAGATGAGGGAACGAAACTGCAAATAGAAAAAGGAATTACATTAAGACCGTACACGAACAACGAAGACGAATGATGCGAATGTAATCAGTGAGCTGTCCTATACTAGTTACCTTTATATCCATCTGTGCGCTGGAGGCATCGTGACTCATGTTTATTGACTGTACAGCCTAAGATAAAGGTTGGTAGCGCGTGAGAAATTATCCATAACTTACAAATATTTTGTGGAAACTGAGGGTGATCGCTTTTTGTTGTTGAAACGTGAAGCAACAAAAACAAACTAACGAGTCTGAATACAGTAACTTTACACCCGGTGTAGTGTTTTAACCAGCAAAGTACCTAATCCGATACGGTACACATCTTGCCCATTACTGCACCAGTGTCATGCCCGGTATAGTATCTTAACGGGTACAGTACTTTATCCCACTACAGTACTTTTACAGCCAGTAAGGTGTCTTGACCAGTACTGTTACTTATCCGATAGAGTACGTATCTCAGCCAGTAAATTAGTTCAGTATCATACACGGTATGGAATCTTACCCGGTATAAAATCTCCTCTGGTGACAATACTTTACCGTCTTCGTCAAGCCTGCATAAAAGATTAGTAAAATTAGCTGAACTACTAATCAGTTCTAAAGTCTTGAATTATTGTGCATTGTTGCAGGAAATACTAAATACAATTAATGTGGGTCAATAAAAAATGTTACACTTACGTATTATTGCATCCACAGAATCGGATTTTGTTTCTGAAATCATGTGTGCAACGTTACATGCATTCAGGATCGTTCCCCTTTGGTCATTTGAAGTAAAATTCTAGTCGGTACTTTTCCAGGTAATTGCCAGGTCTTTAATCCTTTTAAGTTCTAAGTATACGGGAAATATTGCAACGTAACCCTCTATCTTTTCGTTTGACATACCGATCAAAAGACTTCACCAACTGAATCCTAAAAAATAACTGGGACCACAAGAGGAGAGATAATAACAATACACATAACACTTTTTGTCTTACCTGAATGTTTTACACAGTACTAATCTGGAGTAAACTGACTGGAAATCTCTTTCGACTTCTCTCTGACTTGCCTGGGAGGGATATTGAATAGTAAGTAAACTACTTACAATATCAGAGTTACTCCAGATAAAACTTAATAACTTGTTTTACTTATAGCCAAGAATGGCTTCCCCTTTCTCAAATGTTTTGCTTTTTACCTTAAACCAATTGACTATCGAGGTTTCCATCAGAAGTTTTTCCTTCTGAGAAAAAGAGGCTTTTGACGTCAAAACATTTCTTTCATAATAGTAACTTCCAAGCTGCAAATCTACACTTGATTTGGTTGGTTGTCTCTCGAAAGCGAGAATGATTTTAACATAGCACACACAGTTAATGATTAGTTGTACTTATCAACGCATGGATATATTGAGGCTAGCAGTTAGCATATACCCGGTGTTCCGTCCACCTAAACCAAGTTAAGTGGTCCGTTCCCCACGTGAGTTCCTGTAGCTCGGTGGGTAGAGCGTCTGATCGGTCATCAAAGGGTCATAAATTCGATTTCCGTTAGGGACTTAGAAGTTTTTTCTTCTGAGAAAAAGAAGCTTGTAACATCAACACATTTCTTTGAAACTAGTACCAATTTAGCTTTGATAATAATTATAAACGCATCACATTTCAAAACAGATAAAACTGAGACCATAGCTGGTACCTAGCTGTTTGCGTTTTACTTACTTCCTCGACAAACAACCAGGGATGACAAGATCCTCCGAGAATAGAAGGACGTCTCATGCCATTTACAAAGATGTTTTTAAGTGCTGGACATAACCTGAGTAATGAAGATAGAGAAAATGAAGTAGGGAATACATGAAGTAATTTTAGGTGCAGTACAAAAACCCTTTCCTTCTGATCAACAACCCTAGGGAAGGAAATAGGTTCCTAATCCTAGAACGCAAAAAAAAACCCGAACTCCTACCCCACCGGGATACGAACCATCACTGGTTAATCCATTCAGTTACTGCATGCAGAGATTGGCTTTTTTTCAGGCTTACTTATTTCTTCTTTTAATTTTGCAAGTGATTATCTTTAATATAGATTTTTATCGCATATCGAATCAATTTCACCACAAACTTTCCCCACGCTAAAACTAAATTTGTACAAAAATTCAAAGTATCTTTGTCATCTTACAATAGCAGTAGTTTAATTAAGGAGGTATTTTTGCAGTTTCCACTAGCTCGAATTTTTTTCAGTTCTATAGTTATCTATATCAGCAGTAGCCGCCGGAAGCAACCAATTATCTAATTCTCCCTGGCGTACCTTGGTTCGTCATTCACACAGAAAAATACTGAGTTGACACGTATACACAGATACTGAGCTCTGAAACACTTACCCTCCGCGTACAAGATCTGTGACAGTTTCTGACACCGCGTCATCACCAGCTGAGGAGTACTGCAATATAATCCAGCGTACCGTTCACGATATCAACAATGATTGATAACTTAAATACTTAGCAAAGGCAGATAAATAAGGCAACAGAACAAACGTGTATCCTGGTGTATCTCCACCATTAGCTAAACGTGGTTGGAATTCATATGCACATTTTTGCAGGACACATACCAGACAATGAAACAGTCGGCCAACTGTTTTATTTCAAATAAATTGGAATGTAGTCACTTTGTAATTATATAAGTATCGATATAGTTTTATCCTTTTAACCCTCTACGCAATTCAGTCTTCGGACTGCAATGTATATATTTTAATAAAACTATCTATTTATCATTCTATCTATCTTTCTGAATAATATCTTATTTTAAAACATTCATAAGCTGTGAGTATCACCTAAAAGAAACTTATCAAAACATTTCGCCACTTCAGTAACAAGTTAATAAACACAAGAAGGTTGCTCGAATCCATTCTCTGACAAATACTGAACTACCTAAGTGGCAGGTTTTAGTTGTGAAATCGAATATGAAATATAGAGATTGGTTCCTTACCTCTTTACTTCTCTCGTCAAGTATCTGAACAAACTTCGCTGGAAACCACCCTAAATCACAAAAAAACAAACCGTTTGCAAAACGAAAAACTTAAAAAGAAAAGGTATTCATAAAGCTTTCATGGTTTCAATAATTTGGATAGACGCAAAAGGTTTAGAGAGTCATGTAGCTTTATTCTAAAGCTCATGCTGATTGGTTAACGATGGGGGTTGCTTTTTTGTGGGACACCTGTGTAATTATATGGCAAGAAAGTATCCTCAGTCTATTGATTTACCCTTAAATTTATTACTATCTATCCTGAACTCACCTCTCAATCCATTAAGCTCTCCAACCCAACAATGCTCATCTTTCTGAGAAATTATCTACAAACATAACGACATCCACGTTAGTAACTAATAAACGTGACTTTTCAGTTTGTGCCGTGTGAATTTCATTGATTTTACTGAATATACTGTCGACGAAAAATGCGAGTCTCTTTATTTTGATATTTTCAAAACCAGGAGCGAAGGAAAATTGAGGTAAATGAATGAATAGCCACGCACACTAACATAGAATCGTGAGCTCTTCAGCAGCTCACATCACAATTACACGTCTTACACGAGGAGCTTTGATGAAGACGATACACAAAAAATAATACTGATTCTGGAGGTGTTCAACAAAACACTTATTTTCTTAATGCCACTTCTTCCTATTATTTTTTATCACCCATTCTTTTTAACATGAAATTGATAACCATAAAATAAAAAAAATTATAATATTTGATCACTTTAATTTTGTTTCTTATTTAAAGGTAGCATCTTCACCATAATAATAATAATTATCAAAATCATTCATTAATTATTCTTGTGTATCTGTCACCAGTACAGTTTTCGCAATGTTGTCAATAATCAACAATTTTGACAGCCAGCAAGACGACTTCTACTGTAGCTTTATTTTATCAATAAATACTTCACTCACATCAAGACAGACACTACAGATGCATTAAACTTACGGTGATTATATCGTTTTTTCTAAACCCCAATTCGTCATCATCGTGTCTCTCAAAATCTAACAGAGCTTTTGCTCTCCTCCGTCGATTCCTGCAAATGATTGAAAAAAATAGTACTTAAGATGCTGGGTACGTCCACAACAACGGTTCCTTCAACTGTAATTAATATTTTTAGACTACCCTGTCTTGTGACAAAAATCAACTGTCTTTACATCTATTTTAAGGTGCAGTTGTAATTCTAGTTCTAAAACTACTGCACAGCTCCAAATCTGAACCAAAACCACCAACAACGTGGTGATATTGACTCCTGCCAATCACATTTTTTTTGTTTTCAAGGCCGCTATTCTGTCAGTGTAAACTGTTATGTATAGCTAAAGCCAGCTAAATCCTTTTAATAAGCCTAAGTGGCCGATTGGAGCCGATGCTTATCTCCGGTTTCTGCTGTGTTAAGCATGTGAGAGTCATTGTCTCCCCCTGGACGGAAAACTAATCCATCGCAGGTTAGCCTCCACAAGAAGCTGGTACTCACTTTACTCATGTTTCCGTAAGGATGGAAAGCTGAGTCAACTTTGGCGAAAAAGAAGGTCACCTAAAGTTCAATGCTTGGCAGAGCAAGAGTTTGAACCCAGGAATTGGAAAGGCAGAGATCTTACTACTGTACCAACCACGCCGCCGTTATATATAACAATTATAAAGTTAAGTAGAATGAGACCCACCAGGGAAAACGGATGAAGTAGTGGTAGGAACATTTACCTTGCAACACTGAGAAAATGTTCATGATCGCGAGCATGGCTCTCCATTGAATAATCGACCTCAAGACCCTGTTGATGAAATAAATATAGATAATACCTTAAAAGTTTGGAAGAGACCCTCCAACAGACAAAAATTTAAATAGCTTTAACTTTAGAAAGTATATCGATTATCTTTTAGCTGGACGTAGCATTTGGACCTTACACTTGCTGTTTAACGATGGTTGATTATCTCAGCCGAAATTAAATCAAGTATATTGGAAATTTCAAGGACTGTTATAAAACAGACTATCATCATCATCATCATCATCATCATCATCATCATCATCATCATCATCATTATTATTATTATTATTATTATTATTAAAATACAAAGCTGTGACTAATACGGAATGAGACCAATCTAACTACTTTTAACAGTTGGTGTTGGCATTCGTCAGTGGACATAATAATATACTGTTGAAAATGATAGCAACGACGACGAAGATGATGATCGGATGATGATGATAGGGATGAGGATGATGACAACCGAATGCTTGTTCATTTAAAAACTCTTTCCCAAGACACGAACGCGATATTTATATGTACAGTTAAGGTCTCTAACGTTTTACAAAATGAAAAAACTTGTCTTCTTAATCTTCTTAACGTGCAAACGGTAAATAGCCTTTCACACAAACTTTTTGTTGAGAAAAGGGCGATGGCACAGTCTTCTAGCTGCTAACAGCTATTCCAAGTAGTTTATTAATGTTCACTAATATTTCTAAAACGCAACATCAAATATAATTATCTAGATAACATTACCTTTTTGGGATCAACAGCATCAAAATGCTTTGCAATTTGAAGGATAGCTTCCCTGAGGTCGGCAACGAGTTCTGAATTAAAAATACAAACAAACATGGAAAAATTCACAAAAATATTAAAATATATGTTGAAATAGCAGTGCATTTTCCCTAATATATACGTATTATAAATCCGTAGATCGATGCTTAAACAGAATAAAATTATGCCCATTTCACCAGTTAACTAATAAAGCGTGCATGCGATGAAAATTCTGACAAACTTAGAAGCGGTTTTAAGTTTCTGCAGTCGAACCAAGATATACCCTACGATGGTGACAAATCCAAGTTTAGCAAACTTTTGTGAACATTTGCAAGTAACAAAATGGATTGTTCTAACGAAAATAATGTTTTTTCGATCCTTTACAAGTCCCCAAAGCTTTCGCATCGTACGTCATTCTTGGCTGCAATTTGTTTATTAACAGCTTAACCATATACAGTGTGTGTTTAATGTCTGGGAAAAGCTTTTGCTCACAGATGGTTGAACATCTAAAAAATTGTACAGTGAAGCTGAATCTGGACTCCAATCAACTGGAAAACAACATTCAACCTGAGTACAACATTCAACCTGTGTACAACATTTAAATATGGCAACCATTGCCCTCACTGATCTCTTCATTCAACAAAATCAAAAGGCAATAATATACCCAGATAATTATACTCAGTGTGGCTAGATTCATTTATATAATAGATACCGGTAAATTTTGGTCGATGGTTGCTACTCTTAACTTTTTCGGCACAAAATGGACATCAAATGTTCTTAGGTTGTTCTTGTTTCTACACTCTACTCGCTTGCTGTTTCTTTAAAAAAAAACAAAAAAAGAATTCATTTACATCTGAAACCGCGCCTCAAATGCTCTTACGTTTGTTCTTAATTTTTTTTCTTGTTATATCAAGTGGTTCTTACAAAAAAAATGCGTGTAGTCCATATTTAAGTCACACTTAAAATGCTTTAACTTATTTTGCATTTACAAGATTTTATTCCAAGTGTTATGGAAGGCATAAAATTATTTGGAACACAAAGTTCATCATATATAAACAAAGTACACTTGATCATTTAACTTGTATGACTACACACGTGTTCAGTACAAGTATACTTCACAGATTCGACAAAATTTGTTAGTAAACTTTGATATACGTGTTAGTTAGCTAATTTCTTTGGCCATTCACATGTCCGCAGAGACTTTTAGTCTCCAATTTGCACGTCACTTACATGCTCGTGCTGATTTTTTAGCGCGAACATTTCTCCCTGTTGTCGCTTATATCGCCCAATGAGCAAAGAGTAACGGCCAAAGATCTTGACCTGTATTTGCTTTTCAATATCACCTAAATTTAGGAACCTCAGTTTTGAGTTACATAAGTTGAGTAACTACGTCATATGTTCAGCTTTTATTTCCCGGGTTGGTATGTTTTCATTCTTTTACCTGTCTGCTTTATGTTCTTGGCCTTCTGTAATGAAATTTCATGTTTACCTAATATAAAAAAACAGAACGGAATCTCAGTGGCATGGCTGTAATTATTACAATCTATACCGTGTTGAAAGACAGTCGAAAAAAGATTTAAGCTAAGAAAAAAAAACAAGAGCAAAACAGAAGTGCGTCACATTATCACAAGGATACGAAATTAATTAGCAAACTAAAGAATAATGCAAATTTGCTTCATCAAATTGAAGTTACGACACTCCTGTCAAAAAGCACGTGTAAATAAATTTAAATGTATAAATGTAAGAAGACATATAATGTTAATAAAGATTCTTCACTCAAAACGTGTAATACACATTCAATCATAAACCATGATCATCTTCGGAGAAAGTTAAGAGAGAATCCATCAATAGTTTATGCAACAAGTAGATAAAATCTTGTACCAAGATTATTCAAATCATATTCCACAGTTTACACCTGTGTCTAATACACTATTAAAAGATATCGTTTATAACAACACCAAATATGAAAAATAAATTTTGAAGTTTCCATAAATTACTTGCAAGATATGTTAAAATTAAATTGACAAGAAAAAATGGCTTTTGTTTTTACCACGTCTTTAACTTTGACATTTTTAACTCCCAGGGGAAACTGTTTTGGATGTAGTTAAGATCTCACTCGACAATGTATAAAAATGCGATACATGAATAACTGAAATTACTCTCGTATATACATGACTTTTTTGTCCTTCTTCAAGGCCTTCAAAGTGCTACTGTAGAAACCTACGTGTGTACAAATATATATTCAGAAATCATTTAAACGGGAACACTCTACACTTTCAGAAAAGAAGTCTGCTTAAATCGCCACTCTTCAGGAACGTTTCTAATGTATTCTGAACTTAATTTTTTGATTATGATAAAAAAGAAAGCAAGGGACAAAATAAAGCTGCAGCAAATTTATATGTTACAAAACATTTTGATAGTTGAGTACGACTTACCAAACAGCATGCCAAAGAACGTCTTCTGTTGAGCCAACATTGGCCGTCGCTGAACGCTCTTTTGTTGAACAAATGGACAAAGCATTATCGATTATACTTGAAAAGCTAACTATTATACACTTGTAATTGTACTACACGGTCGACTACATTAGCTGTGCTCTAAATATTAAGGCATTTGGCGAGTGTGCTTGTAGAATGAGACATAGAAAACCATTTGCATATCTTAGCATCCTGTTCGTGCATCAAAACACGATAGATTATAACTCAGTGAGCAAGGCTACGGCTCGTTGCCAAGTTAACAAGATAGGATGCAAAACATTTAACACAGTAGCAGCTCTAAAATTTATTATAAATTCTAATTTCACCGTTTTGCCTAAAGGATGTGAGATACCTCACAAAATTATCCCTTTATGTAAATTTTTATTGCAATTTATACATGAAAAGATATTAGCCAAATTAAAATATTAATATATGCTACAGTTAACATTTTATAACTCTTCTTTTCACCGAGATAAATTTAAATAAAAATGTATATTTAATTTAAAAAAAAGCGTTAAAGTGAGTACCTTTTTTGTCAAATGTTTTCCCGACTCTGTATCAATAAGGATTCCTAAGTCGGCCATGAGAAATGCCAGATGTTTCTTCCTGTGTGCTTCCAGAATAACTTCCGTAAGTGATGCAGACGCCTTAAGTGATGCCTAGACAACAGCAATGGAATTTCAAACATCGAAAAACAATCACCAGAAAAACAGACGTATAGAAAAGAATGCAGATCAAGTGAAGGTTGAGAACGTTTGCGTAAATGCAAGAATCTTCTACCATGATGGACATGGACAGCAGATTTCCTATGACAGCAAGTTACATTCATTTCTGTTGAAATAGCCACCTCCCCAAAACCAAGCCGGATTACAAGAAAAGGTATCCACAATAGACCAGTTTCGCATTCCTAGTTGCCGCTGATTTAAATGACTGCAGATTCCTTTTGCACAGTGTTAGCCTCA
>JAOBYJ020712184.1:0-10928 GCA_025403565.2 Palythoa heliodiscus | reverse complement strand
CAAGCCTGATTCATTGAATCAGACCAGTTTAACCTGGTTAATCAATTAAAGAAACCTGTCAAGCCTGATTCATTGAATCAGACCAGTTTAACCTGGTTAATCAATTAAAGAAACCTGTCAAGCCTGATTCATTGAACCAGACCAGTTTAACTTGGTTAATCAATTAAAGAAACCTGTCAAACCTGATTCATTAAATCAGACCAGTTTAACCTGGTTAATCAACTAAAGAAACCTGTCAAGCCTGATTCATTGAACCAGACCGGTTTAACCTGGTTAATCAACTAAAGAAACCTGTCAAGCCTGATTCATTGAACCAGACCAGTTTAACCTGGGTTAATCAGCTAAAGAAACCTGTCAAGCCTGATTCATTGAACCAGACCAGTTTAACCTGCTTAATCAGCTAAAGAAATCTGTCAAGCCTGATTCATTGAACCAGACCAGTTTAACCTGGGTAATCAATAAAAGAAACCTGTCGAACCTGATTCATTGAACCAGACCAGTTTAACGTGGTTAATCAATTAAAGAAACCTGTCGAACCTGATTCTCTGGAGCAGACTTAATGGGCCTATGCTGAATATATTTGACAAAAATAAATTTGTTTTTTTGATAATTAACAAAATATTAACCATGCATAACCTTTCCTGGCAGCTGCACACTTTTCAAGCTCCTCTTATTCCAAATTCCCATTAGTGAGACTATCGTTCCAAGAATCTGCTGATTAATTTTTATAAACAGCCTCCAGTCGTACTGGTGTGCATTTAAAAAAGGCACTCGCATCATTTTGTGTGTCAGGGCTATCCAGAGCCCATAGTTGGTTTTCTATTCCGTCATGGGTTAACCTGATAATGACATAGATTAGAAGGCACAGACAAATATATAAACATAAGAATTCAATTATACATAATTTCATGCATAGGTTGTAGTTAGGATTAACTGTACTTTTTTATTTTGTAATTAGTTTTCTGTTTTCCTTTTATGAACAAGGGGTTTTAAGAGTGTTTAATAATTTATATATCTGAGATTGCGAGACCAGATAGAGGAACTCCCTTCAGTCTTATGTTGCTCAGTATGGGCCCCTTTGCTGCTTTTCGCTCACTGATTGTATTATGATTGTTTTTCCCTTGACGATTCTTAGATTGGAGCTACTTACCATGCGGGTCCTTATTGACAGGTAAAGTTGCTTCATCTGGTATTTGCCAGCCTGTAAGCTTTCAGCTACGTCTTGTAGCACACACATGAATTACCATCTTTCACTGATGCGTTCTGCAAGTGTGAAAAATATGTTCAGTTGTCTCAAGGCTAGCCTGTTTTTTACCCAAATCGAGTCCCTAACGGGAGTCGATCCCATGACGCTCTGTTTACCAGTCAGATGCTCTACCCACTGAGCTACAGGAACTCACTTGGGGAACGGGTCACTTAACTTGGTTCTTGTAGATGGAACACCGGGTATATGTCCTGCTAACTGCTAGGCTCAGTATATCCATACATTGATAAGTTAGTAAAAATACCCACTGAGCTATAGAAACTCACGTGGGGAACGGGTCACTTAACTTGGTTCTTGTAGATGGCACAACGGGTATATGTCCTGCTAACTGTTAGGCTCAGTATATCCATACATTGATAAGTTAGTAAAAATACCCACTGCGCTACAGGAACTCACGTGGGGAACGGGTCACTTAACTTGGTTCTTGTAGATGGAACACCGGGTATATGTCCTGCTAACTGCTAGGCTCAATGCATCCATACTTCATCGATAAGTTAATAAATGATGTGTAAATTTTGTAGCTTGGAACCAATACTGTGTTCTGCAAGTGGTTCCCTGAAGACAACCGTTTTCTTATGTTGTTTTGTCCAAGATTATCACGATGCCCTTCAGCAGTAAATCTAGCGCAACTGACGTTTGATTATGTGAATTAGGACAAAACCTAGTTTTTTGCTAGATTGCGTGGAACCCGGTAAACCCAAGGTTGACAAAGTTATCTGTAACTGTGAACTTTGTCATTTATTCAGTGGTTTAATTAGTAAAATTTACACTAAATCACTTACTAGAACTCACAGAGAATGTTTCTGGGTAATAAGAGACGTGGCGACATGGTCGTCATCAGGCAATTGCCGTCTTGTCCCATGGCACGACTACATCACGAGACATACGGCCCTTGACATCATTGAGGATCTGTATGTCACGTGACATGTCAGTTGTCGCTTGATGAAGACCGTAGGAGATGGTCGTAACGTCGCACGCTGCATAAAAGCATTCTTTGTGTGTTGCAGTAAGCAATTAATTATAAATTTTACATATGGTTCACCGAACCTGCAGAACCTTGGGTAAGGAGAAGAGCAGAAGCTTTGAATGTCAGCACTTTACAATGCAGAGTAAATTCCACTGCCTGGACGACCAAATGAAACAACACACAAAATACCTAAAGACAATAAAATATTGATAATTGATTGAAATCCCCATTTTTCGAAAAATAAATGTATCTTAGTGTTGACGAGGATTGTGCTTAGGTATAAATTCCTTTTACATCGTCTACAATTTCCATCATCTTTTATTTCTGTTATTTTCCAGAAAAGTATGGGAAGGGAGTAGCTCGTGTTTAAAATCGTTTTTCCAACACATACAAACAGGACACAATTGAGAACCCCCAACAGAGGGCAGAGCAGTTGTCTATTAACCCTTTCAGCCCCAGGCAATTTATCAACATCTAACTTCTCCTTACATAACTCAAATAAAATAATTTAACTAGTAATGAGAAATAAGGAATTGATCAAGTGGAATAAGATTTGAAACTTGAAAAGCCAAATTCTCCCAAACTGTTTATACAAAAAGTATGGAGCTTAGTTGGGAGAATTTACCAACACGTCATTTGTTGTGTTTGGTGCTTAAAGGATTAACTGAGCGATTTAAATCTGGGTCACAAATGAAGAAAAATTCAACCATGGCCATATCGGGTCAACTGTATTCAAATCCAGTGCTCTGACCACCGAATCACGCCGCCTACTTAAAGAGATAAATAAATAAATGTTTAAGCTTCCTTGTTTTACTTCCAGGCTGGTGTTGAGGCAGAACTACTGCCTGGCTATACGAATCTGTGATTACCTGAGGATTCCCAAAGCAGAAGGGGCCAACCGTATCCTTGGTCACTGGGCCTGCTATAAGGTGTGAATTGTGTTTCTAATAAGTGCACTGAATACAAAAGCCCAGTGATATCCCATTGTCTCTTAGAGGGCCTGTCGGTAAAATAAGAGAAAATGGAGAACTGGTAAAACGATTTATTTGTGTTTGCACCATAAACATTTAGGGCTTAATGTATGTTTATTTACAGTATTAATGCATTTAGGGTAGTTAACGTTCACGAGTGTCATCCTTTCGGAGCTTCATCTATAGAGGATCTTCAGTTGCAACCCGTTATTAGAAATCTGACTTTCCCACAAACTTTCGCCACCCACTAGCACTTAACCGCCCTTAACTTAGTACCATATGATGTGAGGACTCTTAGTTGTGTTACTGTCTAGAGAACTAAGAGCCCATTATAGTCGTTTATAGGTCCACGTCCATACAGCAGCAGCAGGCTCACGAGTTTAGGTTTTGCCTCTTATTATTCAAACAGTTCAGATTCTCTTTATCCGTTCTAGATTTCTTATTTTTAATCTTTGATGATGTGTTCTCTTGATGGTGCATTGTGTTCCCTTAATGATGTGTTCCCTTCACAATGCAATATGATGATTAGTTCTTAAGTTGATGTTTTGCATCCCTTTTTGATACGTTTTGACCTCTAAATGATGCATTTTGTTCACTTGTTGCCTTGATGATGAATTGTATTTTTTTATGATAAATGTTCAGGGGCTCCAATTGAGCAAAAAAATGGCGTTTCACGCAAATGTTATGACATGTGACGCAAAATGATCATCGAACTGTGTCCACGAGAGCAAAAACGTCCAATAAATATAAGTTAGTGTTTTCCATCCTCGTTCCCAGGGTCTTAGGAAAGACCCTGTTTGGAGCTGGTCACTGCTCGGGCAGGGCTGGCTAAGGGCTGTCTGTCATTTCTATGCCTAAAAGCGAAAACAGATAGTGTTTCACAACAAGTGGTTTTTTCAATTTTTTTCAACTTTCGTTAATAATCCGAATATATTAATGTTTCAAGATGGGAAAAAGTAAATTATAGCAGCCATTTCGTAGTTTGTTTTAATCACAAAAGGATAAATCTATTTCAACGTTTGCACCAGATTCTTCGTCAGTTTCATTGCATTTATCGTAATTGCTGCACTGCTTCGTATTAATTACAGAGGCCTTAATATCGCTCGCTCTTACTGGCAAGATATTTGATTACTCATCAAATTCAAGGAGTTAAGCGAAGATACAACAATCACAATCGAGTTTACTACGGCGACAGATAAATTTCTCAAATGCTCACGAGAACTAGAACACAACTTGTATTTAACAAATAAAAGCATCGGTAGTAGATGGAAAATCAGTGATTTAACATATCCCGTTGGTAAAACGCAAGTAATATCTTTTCCCAAATACATATTCTCTAGACAAACAACCTGTTTCGTTTTCAGAATAGTTTCACGATAAAAGCTATTGAGAACAGCAAACTGTAAACAAGAGAAAAGCTTCGAAAATCCATCATCGCAAATGCGCAAAACATGTAGACAGTATTAAATTGTCTCTCTTTACTTATGTTGTTTAGTTACTGAAACTAACAGTGGAACTGCACACGGATTGGGTAACCAGCTGATAAACAGTAACTGTTTTGCTATTCATAATCAGCGACATATAAAGTTCATGCCTGTTCAGATTTGAATAAATAAGATATCACGTAGCTCCCACACCCCCTAAGTTATTTGAAGCATTCGGTGTCACGTGACCAGCTCCAACCAGGGTCTTTCCTCGAGGAAAGGCCCTTGGAACGAGGTTGAGTGTTTTCCAGTTAAACTGGAATATATTGAGAACTGCGAAATTGGTACCTGCTGCAAGAAAGGGGAACTGAAAATGTTGAGGTGGTTTTAGTCCCTGCGACTGACATTTTTGGGATCCGATTGGAACCCTTGAATGTTGTTTCAGTCCTTTATTGTATTGTAGTGTATTGTAGTGTATCGTATCACATCGCATCGCATCGCATCGCCTTGTATTGTATTGTATTGTATTTTTGTTTCATTTTATTTTATATTCTATCTTCTTGATAGTGCATTGTATTTCCTTAGCGATATTCATTAAAAAGACAGTTAATGGCAATCAATGTGGTTCTTTTGAAGTTATATTTTTGCCAAATGTCTGAGTAATCGATCTTTTCTTTATTTGATAAACTGAGTAAATAACTCTGTCTCTTTCCACAAACAGGTCCAACAAACAAATGTTATTGATGAAGAGATTGCACATGCCATCAACTCCAAACTAGGTGAAACCGCTGGCATCTCATACACAGAGATCGCATCTAAAGCTTTAGAGTGCGGGCGCACAGACCTTGCTATTAAGGTTCAGTAAACCTTGATAACCTTTTATTTGTCTTTGTTGTCGTATTTTGATTTTTAATGGATTATAACAGCTAAAGCTAAATCCTCTTAGCAGCATAAGTGGCCTAAATGGGAAAAGTGCTATTGATACTAACAAAGGATATGGCATGTATGATTTTCGAAATTTTAACCGGACCCAGGTGGAGATGCTAAGACTTTGGATGTCTCTTAACTACAAATAAAAAGATAAAGAATAAGCAAAATCAAACGTTATTAAAAATGGCTTAGGTTAGGCTAGCCTTCATAGCTTAGTTGGCAGTCTTGTAATGGGGAAACATCGAAGACTCGGGCACCATTTTGGACGAGTGCAAAAGGGAAGACTGGGGAGAAGAAAATAATGTTGTTTGCTCTTCTCCCCCAGTCTTTCCTCTCTCGCTCATCCAACATGGCGCCCTATTTTTTTATTTTTCCTCCTCATTACAAGACCGCCAGCTATACAGGCTTAGATTCGGCCGTCTTAAAACTTTGCCTTATATGCAGGGTTCCCACGGGTCAGGGAAAAGTCAGGGAATTTTAATTTGAGTCAGGGAAAGTCTATTTTTTTGTCAAGTCAGTGAAAAGTCAGGGAATTTGGTATCAAGTTTTTCTCATTGCTTACTCTTCTTGCTGAGAAAATGGTTGCTTCAAGAAATATCCAAAGTGTGTTTGATCCGCAGACAACAGTCTTACTCTCAGCAAAACACAAACTTTGTGGGAAGTACAATTATACACTTAATAAATAATCGGTCCCTTCTTCTAACTGTAAAACTAACATTTTAAAAACTGATAATATATTTTTGAAAAATACAATTGTAGTAACATATCTGTTCAGGGAAACTGAATTCGGTACAGAGCCATTTCTCTAACTAGAAGGTCAGTGTAAAATGGGTTTTGGTTATTGAAAAGTCAGGGAATTTTTTTCTGGCCTATGAGTGGGAACCGTGATCTTGCGTCTCACCCCCTTCGTGCAATCATAACGCAATCCAAAGCCTTTGATTATTTCCCTCAGGACTTATGAAAGGAGTTCAAAACTGTTTGATATTAAATTTGATGTTTCAGTTGTTGGACTATGAACCGAGAGCAGCAGAGCAGGTACCGCTATTGATGAGAATGAAGAAACCTCAGCTAGCATTGGAAAAAGCTGTTATTAGTGGAGACACAGACTTGGGTCAGTAGCAACCGCTTGGGGGGAATGGGTGGGGTGGGGTAATCAGTAAGTGGTTGGAGGGGGTGGTTGTTAGGCCTAAGGGTTTTCTATTAATTGTTGTGTTTTTAACTTGCTGGAACTTAGGTAATATCCTTGCATTCCAAATAAACAGGTTATAACTTATGAATGTCCTATGAATGTCCCCCTGCTGATTCACCTAGTTCCTGCGGTAGGCTGAAAGGTGTTAATTATCTTCAATAAACGAGAAATGGATGTGTCAAAAGCTTATCTATTACATCTCGTATTTTCAGTGTACATGGTCGTAATGCATCTGAAAGACACTCTGGCACTTGGAGATTTTTTGAGAACCATACACCATCTGCCGGTTGCTCTTAGTCTCTTTATTAAGGTACCTTAGACATACGAACCCTTTTGTACTTAAGCATTGTTTATTATTATTATATTATTATTATTATTATTTAGTATGGTTATTATAATTATTACTACTAGTTGTTGTGTTGTTGTTGTTGTCAATATTGTTTTTCCTGTTGTTGATATTGTTGTTTGTTCCTTATGTTAACTAAGCTAAACGTTTATCCAACTGTTGAAACTTTTTATTTCATATCAATTCTTCTGTGTTGCAAAGCTAAAAATGTAAGCTTATTTACTTTATCATACTAGAAGTAATCAGAGACTAAAAGTGCATTTGCACCACGTGTCGTGCACAGTTACGCCAGATTTCGATCCAGATAACATACAAGGCGTGTGAATAAAAAGAAGGGAGCTGGTTGCTCTCTGTGGCTGTTTTAATGGCGGTTATTTTTCTGCTGTCATTTCCATTTTAGTTTTTGATTACACACCAAAGTAGTCAAAGTTTGACGCTTCTAGATCTACGTACGTGTAACTGACTAGCACGTGATATCTTGACACGCCTTTTCGTCATGCTCTTCAGTATTGCAAGGAGCAAGACCGCCGAACATTGGTTGATCTATATTACCAAGACGACCAGTTCCTCAATAGTGGTCACGTGTATGCACAGGACAGTGACGCCGAAATGGTAAGCAACCGAGTTTATATAGAGGTCGTAGAAAGCTTCTTAATGATTTATTTGAATTTTAGAATTTCTTTCTAAAGGGCTTGAAACCTTACACATGGTGTGTCGACATGGTGGAAGCTTTTTAATGCTTTGGCTTGGCGGCTGTTTTTTATATGAATCAGTACAAAATGTAGGAATGCTAATGCTTTGATAAGAGACACACGCATATATATATAGTGCAATACAGTGTTAGTCAAACTATGCATGATGCTTCTTCCTTTATTAGTATTTTTATTATTATCGTTATTGTTATCATTATCATTATCAATAGGACAATAGCATAACTTTTGGAGGGCATATAGTTTATTTGTGGCCCAATTAGCATCATTTACGGCTGAGCACAGTAAGGCTGCAAATGATGCTACGAGGGCACAAATAGACTAAATGCCTGAAAAAAGTTATGTCATTATCATTATCATCACCACACAAGGTCAAATCATCCAAAATATTGAACGTTTTATTAAATGTTCCTTTTCGCGGCCAAATCGTAAACCTGCGGGCTGCAAATATATTTACCGCCCGCGAAAGGGAACGATTTAGAGAGGGCAGTTCATTATTTGGCCACACGTGGTGATGATAATAGGACAACATGACTTCTTCAGGGCATATATATAGTTTATTTATGGCCCGAGTAGCATCATTTGCACCCCAGCCCAGCGACCATTATCATTGACATTATCATTTACCATTATCATTATCATTATCATTATCATTATCATCATTATCATTATCATTATCATCATTATCATTGACATTATCATCATTATCATTTATCATTATCATTTACCATTTGTATTACCATTACCATTGTCATTATTGTTATTGTCAACCATGCCAATATCATTTTCATTTCCTCTGTCCATATCGCTATCTTTATCATTTTTACTATCTATATCGCTTTCACCATCCTCCTCCTCCTCCTCCTCTTCCTCTTCCTCTTCCTCCTCCTCCTCCTCCTCCTCTTCCTCCTCCTCCTCCTCCTCCTCCTCCGTCATCATCATCATCACCATCATCACTATCACTATACAAAAAGTTAAGAACGTTCACTGGTAAAATATTTTAAAATACAAGCTTTCGGTAAATAAAACTGCTGCCTTCGTCAGGTAAAATGAATTAAAATGACAGTCAAGTGGTAGATAAATGGTAAAATTAGCATGAAAATGGGTAAAACGTAAGTGAATACTGTATAAAAGATAAAATAAATATAAAATGCGAAGGTGTTAAAATTTAAAAAATATTATATTGTCCCAGGAGAGTAAAAGAATTATTGTTTGCTTGATTAGTTCTTGCTGTGTCCCAACTGTCTAAAATTTTTCTGGTTCGATTATCCGCTTTGTCAATAATTTTGGTATTTTTAAAATCAATTTCGTGGTCGTAGGTCAAAGCGTGTTTTGTAACATTGATCCATTGCTGTAGCATCTCATATTCCAGATATGTTCTTTTTTACGAGTTTCCAAAGATCTTTTAGTTTCTCCGATGCAACTCCAAAAACAAGACGCACATGGAATTTGATATACAACATTACGTTGTTGATCAGGGCTGGCCCGGAACATGGGAACATTAAAAAAAGATTGTAGTGTTGCCAGTGGTTTGTTGGAAACTTGAATATTATAGTGTTTAAGGATTCTTGTAAGAGGTTCCGTAGTTCCTTTAATATACGGGAGGACTGCGAATTTGTTGTGATTTGTCGGATCGGCCCATCTGAAAAAATGCAGACTTTTTTTATCTTCCACTTGATTGTCATTTTAACTCATTTTACCACTTGATTGTCATTTTAACTCATTTTGTATTATGAATCCTAATAACGATGCTTCTATATTTTTGTATCAATATCACTGTCACTATTGTAAAACATTGTCTTTATCATCATCCATATTATTAATATTAATATTAAAAAAAATAATAAAAAATATTAATATGTCTATGTTTATTTTTACGTTTACGTTTATGTTTATGTTTATGTTTATGTTTATGTTTATGTTTATATTTATGTTTATGTTTATATTTATATTTATATAACTAATATCATTACTATATTTTTGTATCATCTTCTGTTGCTAGAGTATTGAGAAACGTATCCAGTTACTAACGAAGGCTCAGCTGGCCTATCAACAGGGAAATCACTTGTTCTTTGCCAAGGTTAGCAGATTTTCAGTGTGTTAGATGGCAAGTATTGTGATATCAGACTATTAGACGTACCCATTGATCACTGAATACTTGATCTTTTTAACGGATATTTGAACTTGGAATAATTTTGGTAGCCTCTGAACAGGCTCTCTGTTCAAGAAAAGGATCGAAAAGTCAGCAAAGTTGGTGAGCAAAGTAAACTGCGAGGGGAACGGGGAACAAAAAGCTTGTTTACAGGCTACAACTTGTGGAAAGAAAATAAGAGGAAAGAAAAAACAAAGAAAAGAGAAGGAGAGGAAAGTGAGAAAGGTAATTGACAATTACAATGCGAAACTTTGGAGTTCTCGGGATGTTAACCCTCACGAAAATACAGCAGCAATTTCAACTCAATTTTCGATGTTAAGATCTGTGTTAAAGAATAACATCTTCTTTTAGCCTCGGTGATTGTTGCTATAAAGTGATAAAAGAGAATGTTAAATGTTCAGTAACGTAGTTTCACTTTTTCTTGAAAAATAGCTTTATCTACCCAAAACTTCCCTTAGAAGTCTTCATACACGCTTAAGTTCCCTTAAGTAGTTACTCCCAACCGTTGATCTGATTTTTCCAAGTTTTCACTTTACTTTTAAAATAAAACGAAAAAATCGCAAATACAGGTTAATTCTCAATCAAATACGCTTCTATTTCAGGCAACAGAAGAACAGATCAGATTACTAGAATATCAGATCAAACTGGAAGAGCAGCTCAAGAGAAACGTTCAAAACCTGCCGCTCACTGAGACAATATATCAGGTAGATACATCGTCCACTTCGATTCAGTTTCACCATTCTCCTCGCACGCTTCGTCTTGTTTTGTGCTTTAACAATCAGTTTTTTTAATTTAGAAGATGGATGGCCCATTACAATACTCAGTTATGTTTTTATTTTTCCTTAGAAATATGTTTCCAGTTATAAACCGGCATATTTTCAACAAGGAACCATCATGTGTTCTTTGACCTCATCACACTTCATATTGCTATATTCATGTACAAATTCCACAATCAACTTCTTCCTGCTACTTTCC
>JAOBYJ020711077.1:0-11805 GCA_025403565.2 Palythoa heliodiscus | reverse complement strand
CCAATCTGGGACTCATCAAGCGCTTTGTCGTAAATCTGCAAGCAGGTAATCTTTCCAGCAAAGTGCCTTTCATCACCATCTCGCGATCCGATCCTCAGGGAATATTGCGTGGCCAGCTCAATGTTCCCGATGTTTCTGCTCTTTACCATCTTACCATTGTGCCAGAGTTGCGCCACGCCAGTGTTGTTATCGTACGTGGCACCAACTTGGTTCCACTTACCACGCTGTCAACGGAAATAAAAGGTAACTCACTTTAAAGGGGAAATCCAGGGCAAAAGTAAACTGCTTTTGTTTAGTTAACTTAAATATTTTTGGTTATGATTTTAATTATTTATTACCCTCAACTTCTAGAACAGCTAAGATTTATAACTTTAAAACTGTGAAAAAAACAAATTGAAAGTACGCCATCTTGTTAAGATTGGAGCCGCTTTACGAGGGTCAACTGTCATTTGTGACGTAAGCACGTCAACAAGGAGTGCACCAGTTTCTGATACGGCTGGATTTCTTCCAAATTATTCGAATCTCAACTGCACGATGACATACTGAATACCGGCAATCTCGAAAATGGTGCAATTAAATAAATTGTATCTTGACCCTCGAAGCATCGTAATTTGTGTGATGTAATTTTAAGTTACGCTGACCACTTTCTGAGCAATCGGATTTTTTTCCAAGATGGCGGAGCTCCATTTAGAATTTTACTTAACTTTGAAAGAAAATAAATCCGCTTCAAATGCCAATTTATCGGAAATATTGTAACAAATTAGTCCTTGGAATCTTGAGACACTAGTAGAATTAAACTTGTTCACATCTTGGAGTTCCCCTTTAAAGATAAGATAAGACCTTTGATATCTCTGACATCTCTCCTTTCTCTGACAATTCTGTTTGCTATTAAGCATAAAGTATTCTGAAAGTAGACTCTGAAAGTGGACAATTCATAATAAATGATATCAGCAATCATTTTTCGCCATCCAGTTCCTCTTCTATCTTGTATATAGAAACTCAAATTCCCTCAAAACTTTATTCTTAGATGACCCACCTGCAGCACCCGGGAGCCGATAGGTTTATGGAAGACGCCATTTCGGTGAACAAATCTGACAAACAGCTCGTTATTCTCAAACTGCCACAGATGTACTCCCCACCCATCTGTCATATAGTTGACGATTGGTCCTCCATTGCCGGTGGGGTAGACATTCGCCAGGATTGTCATAGCATGACGTGTGTCAAGCTTACCGGTGTTGGGTATCTCAATATATGAGTCAGCGGTACCCTTAAATTGATATGCGCCTCCTTCTCTATCTGCCATGCGCAAAGATGCAGAAAATATTAGAAGTTAAGCGCCACAAGAGAATATCGGTAGTAGCAATTATCTTTCGAGTTTACATGACAAGTAGTATTAAACATTGTATGAACGCACGGAGATATGGGATTTTTGTGTCGATTTATGAAAAAGATATTCTCATTAATCAGCGAAGCTGTTGGTTGTCAAATTTTATTGCGAGAAGATGAATTCATATCTTCGAGTGCTCATGTTATATTATACATACTTATAACAATTTTTTAGAGCGGTTCCAGGTGAATGAGTGGCATAATATTCGCCGAGATGCAAAGCATCGTTTTGAAAAAGTAAATGCATCCAAATGCTAAGAAACATTAATGCAAATTTCTTCAAAGTTATTGTTTTGCCTCGGTAAACTTAAGCCCAAATTAACTTTTCTTTGTGTTTTGTGGAAACGTATTGTTCTACGTTTGGAAGATTTTAGTCTCAGAAGTCGCAGTTTGACACCTGCCATTTTGCTACTAAATGCCACTCAAATCTGGTAGATAATATTTACCCCCGGGAGATGGATATAACCCAATAGCCTGAGATAGCGAGCCAATCAGATTACGTATGGGGCCAATTTGAATAATAATAATTATTAAAAGCTGAATTATTTGATAATACAATTCTAGCGTTTTGATTGGCTTAGCCATTATGGTATATGAGCTATTATACCATAATCTACAAACCACAGCCGTGTTTACAAGTTTTCAGAACGATTCATGGCGGAAAACACAAGATATCTAGAGCTTTTCAGCCCTGAAGGCTGAAATAAAACCTTTTTAAAGAATTCTGAACTAGAATAACCAAAAGCATTACAATAAATTGAACGAAATTTTTTTAGAGGGAATGACACGAACAGAATAATTTTAGTAATAAAAAGCTAAACATTCAATGAAATTTGTCAAAAGCTGAAACTCGAACCGTAAAACAAAGGTTAATATCATATTAACCTTGTTTTAGAAATAGTCGGTAGTCCCTCTTGAGGCAAATTGAGTAAATCAATAAAGGATTGGTAGAACTTACTGAGTAACTGAAGTGTTTCAGTTCACACGTCGACAAGACAGGAAACCATTTTGTCAATGACTTGAATCGATGCTACAAGTTTTCGGTTCCTATGTTCACCACCGGAAAACAATGCATTTTCAATAATTGTAAATCCGGTAGTCAGTAAATCCAGTAAAGGCTACAATTCCATTTCGAAAAACCAAACAGAAAAACTAAACAAAAACGTCGCAAACTGCTGGTGTTGTAAACAAGAGACCCACACTTCAAACTTGTTTGAAAGGCGCAAAAATTTCGACGACGTGTGTCGCTGCTAGGTCAAAAAGCCTGCAAAATCACTCGAGTGTAGATTCTGGTAAATGACAACTTTTACTAAAGTGGAAGTTTGAAAAATAATCGTGACTCATTTATCCAGTGATTTGTTTTTAATAAAACAATTATTCCACTCACGTCTTGTTGGATAGGAGGTGAAAATAGTCAACTTGGCGCTTCGCGCCTCGTCGGCTATCTATCACCTCCTATCCAATGAGCGTTCGTGGAATAATTGTTATTTATATGATTAAAGGGGTTGCCGTCAGAAACAACCTTCCCATTGATCCTCGGAGTTGAGGAACCAGCCATCATGATTAAATTCGTTTGGTGCATATTCTTGGCCGAAAAAATTATATCAACTAGGACCGATGTGCATAATTATAAAACCAGGAACTGCTATAACTTCAAATCCCTAGGTGTTGCACAGAATCAGCACAGGACTCTTTCCTTTAAGCTATAGGGCCGTTAAACCTAACGGGGAGTGAAAATAAATGCCTTGTATTGTACTATAAGATAACAGTTTGAAAAGCACTGATAACAGAATACTCTGTAGTCAGCAGTCTTACCATCAGGCCCAGTTCCAAGCTCCACGTTTTTGAGAACACCATTGTCCGCATTACCACTGACGTCATCGGCTTTATAGAACTTGGTGAATGGGTAGAGACCCACTGGTTTTGGAACAGCTGTAAGAAATGAACCATAACCAAATATTGTTTTAATGTAATAATAATTCAATGTAATAATTTAAAAACTATTAATAACCTAAGATTATTAATAAATAATTTGAAAACAGCAAAACGAAACAAAAAATTGAAATAACTAAATTTGAATACTCTAGGCGCGGCTACATGATGCAACATTGCATGAAATATTGCGCGCAATGGAAGAACTACATCCTGTGGCCACCTCTGAAATTGTTGCACGCAATATTGCGCGCAATGGAAGAAATGCATCCTGTGAGCACCTCTGAAATTGTTGCATGCAATATTGCGTGCAATGGAAGAACTACATCCTGTGAGCACCTCTGAAATTATTGCATGCAATATTGCGCTCAATGGAAGAACTACATCGTGTGGTCTTCTCTGAAATTTTTGCATGAAATAGGTTGCGCAATGGAAGAACTGCATCCTGTGGCCACCTCTGAAATTGTTGTATGCAATATTGCACTCAATGAAAGAAGTACATACATCGTGTGGTCACCTCTGAAATTGTTGCAATGGATATTACCCGCAATGGAAGAACTGCATCCTGTGGCCACCTCTGAAATTGCTGCATGCAATATTGCGCGCAATGGAAGAACTGCATCGTGTGGCCACCTCGAATTTAGAAGCAGAACCGATCAAACTTCTGCAATATTGCATGAAACAATTTTACCGTGTGGCCAAATAAATTGGTTTCTGTTGCCTGCAACAATCTGCATGTAATAACGCATGCAATACTGCATGCAATGCTGCGCGCAATGGAAGACCTGCATCGTGTGGCAGCAAGTAAACACCAAGTCTTTTCAAATGTTGTTCGATGAAAGAAAAACAACATCACTTACCTTCTTGTTCAAATGATGGACCAGGTCCGGTCTTGCCATCTACCAAGCGGTATTAAAATTGGTTTAGCAAAACATTTGTCACAAAATGTTTCATCAGAACCGTGCTTCATAAAATGATATATCTTAAGATTTGTTTTAAAATTAGAAATTGACTACGAAAGTAATAGCCTGTCCCAAAAATTTCGCAAAAGGCATGTTAGGAATCTCTAGTAGGGTGTGCGCCTTGCGCAGTGTTCCATAAACCGTCCCACGTATGCAAATAATCCGCCCCCTTTGAGATTTACATAGTTTTTGAAGCAACGCGATGTAGTTATTGAGAGGATAAAGAAATTTAAAGCATTTTAATTGGCGCAGATGATTTGATAGCTTTTAGAGTTAGTTTGATTTTTTTGCCTGATAGTGGACAAGAGTGAGTATGGTAACCTTCCAATCACATTGCAGCGTGTACACAAGACAATGAACAGATTAAGAATACCGTATTTATTCGACTATAAGCCGAGCGATTTTTGTTAAGGAAATAAAACAACATCGCACGTATTTCTAGACAACAATATAAAACGCTATGACGTAAGAGGGCAGAGGAAAAGTGTTGAGAGAAAACGAGGCGAAGCCCAGTTTTCTCTCTGCTTTTCGAGTGCCCTCTTACGTCATAGCGTTTTATATTATTGTCTAGAAACACACGCGATGCTGTTTTATTCCTTTTAGAAAATAACCATAAAGAAAAATGTGAATTTACTCGTTTTCAATTATTTATATCTTGTTGAGAAAAACTTCCAAAAAGACAAAAACTTTTTACTTTCATTTTACTGAGTTCGAAGTCGGTAGCATCAGCTGTCTGTTCATTGGATAAATACAATAACTGCTCGCCATTTATCGGCTAATACAACAATAACTGTAAATAGTGACCAATCGAAACGCTTGTTAGAAACACTACCAGAAAGCACATTCAAAGTTCAATTACAGCAAAATTTCTATCGAATTCGGTTTGAAACTGGCGCTTTAGTGCAATTGTTCGAGTTTCTTCGTTATCGTACATAAGATCAACAACATAAAATCGTACAAATATGTTCAAAAGGAACTTGTAGCTCATTGTTCATCGGCGATAGTAATTTATTTGCACCGAATGCACTACACAAATATTGAACATTCCCAGATCGCCAGTGCCAACACGATCTCGGATATCACCGGAGAAACTTTGATTCTGTGGCTTTTGGTTCTGTAGCTGGCTGAATGACTTTCGTTTTAGAGGCTGTGATTCACTGGACAATTCAACGTCGTCACTAGAACTGCCGACGTCTGAGCATTTCTTCAGCTACTTAGTGGACATACGGTTGTTATTATGGATCGGAGTTTCGGCTCTCTTGTGTTTTGAAATCTGCTGAATATGTTCGTTTAGGATTTCAGCATCTGACCAAAAAGTTATAGGCCGTCGCTCTATCACAGTGATTTGCGTATGTTCTGGACAGCTCTGCCTTAACGGACACTTCTTTCATCATTGTGGCTAGTTTGTTTATGCCAAGTGGGCGCTTGTCATGTGTTGCTTTCGCTGAATTGTTTTGGTGCCTTTGGATATTGAAATAGAGCTTCATAGCCAGGGTTCAGTTTTGAGATATACTTCTTCTCTTCTTCAAGCAAGCCAGACCATTGGCATCCGGATCTTTCACAATTACAATACATTCTGGCTTCCTTCTTGCCACTAGGTGAGTCGTCCAACCCGCCCGAATTGTTTTATCTTGGTCGACGCATCCTCACCGGCCTCGCTCTGTTTCTGTTTAAGATCGTCGTTTGCTGAATCTTTAAACCATGTTTATTCAGTTGACATCAGTAAGTCGTCGCGCGCATCTTCATAAAAATTATTGTTGTGTAAAAATTAAAACTCACGAGAACAATTAGGAAAATCATCCATCTTTGTCTTTGCAAAAAATCTTGAGTTGTGTGACGTCATTCCGTGATTTATGTTTAGTTATAAAAAATAGATTTGTAGCCAATCAGAGCGCGCGTTATTTCAGGATTATTTTCTAAATCAAATTAAACTAGTAACTGGTGAAATCTCTACAAGATATGGAAATTCGGCTTGTAGCCGAATATTTCTGCCAAAAAAATTTCTTGCCAGTGCTACAACAGCTTCAATTGGACGTTTATTCGGCAAAAACCAAGTGATTATCAACAGACACAAGTTGCGGAACTATGGGTATGTAAAATTACCGATATTATTATAATAATTACAATTTCGTCAAACCTGATTGGCCCATTCTGAACTCTAGTTTTTCCTAATTACCTTGAAAAACTATCCAATAACTTGTTATCAGCTACATGTTATCGGGACAGTTGAATGAACCAATCACAATTCGGGCTTCAGAATTTCTGAGCAATCAGCAACAAGTAGTGATAACAGACAGAAATGGACTCCACTCATTGCCGTTACCATAACAAATATTATGAAATTTTGTAAAATGCGTTTTTATCTGCAAAGATTTCGTCGTTCAGTTTAGTTTTCAGAAATTGTAATTATTATAATAAATTGGTAATAGGACTTTGTGTTTGTCCAGTTCTGTCTGTTATCATTACTTTGGGGTTAAACAAATTGGATTCGCGCTTCGCACTCATCCAATTTTGTTAATCGCGCGTAATAATAACAGACCAAATTGGACTCCACTCAGTCCTATTACCATTACATATTGTGGCTCCTAAACGAGCCGTTTAATGAGTGTTTCTCGAGAGGGACGCTTGTTTTGTCTTACGGTTTGCTGGTGTGTTAATTCACTTAACAGCGAATGCGGAATAGAATTATTCGGTCTCGGCTTATGCCTGGATGTTTTGGGTTTATTTTTCATTAGTTTTTAACAGGTTCCGATAGCCAAGAGTTTAGGGTCTCGGCTTATAGTCGGGATTGGCTTATAGGCGAATAAATTCGCCAACTTCCCATAAGAAAAATATAATCGAAACTTACCTGTAAGGGAGAAAGGATCGATTATATTTTTTTGTGGGGAATGGCGTTTAAAGTAATAAAGTTGAGCGCTCGTTCACAATCAGGGTTAAATGATAAAGCTCGAAGTTTGGTTACCTGGCAACCTCCAACTAAGATGTGTTTTCTTGATTGGTCCTTCAAAGTGGCCATTAGGAAACTCGACTGCTACCGACACGCAATCTGCCAGTTTGTCCGCCTTGTGGTAAGCAGACAAAAAGTAGAATTTCCCTTTTTTGAGATGGACTTTTTCCGATTTCTGCTCTCTGAATCTTTAAAAACAAAAAAGAAAAATAATAGGTTTAAATAATGAAAAACATTTGTACAAACATACGGTCTAGTTTTAAAAACAGAAGCAGTATTTTATAATCACTTTTTCAGAAGCACACTTTGATTACATTATAAATAAAACTTATTCAGTCTACCTAACGAATGGCATCAAATTTTAAGTATCATTTAAGGGATGACACATGGAAATAAAGCTCCATTATGTGTTTTACTTTCGTGTTAAGTGTTGGCGCAAATGTCTGCTCTTCCTCCGTCAATGGATAGCAGCGTGGAATGGATTTCAACCACTGGAATATCGCGACGTGTATTTACTTTCCAAAAATTTTTTACTTTGTGAAAGCTTTAGTTTTGCGCCATGCACTTAAATTTAAAATGACGCATTGAGAAAAAACTAGATTTTGGCATTGATAGTAAAAGATTGTCCTTGAGAAAACAAACGTTACTCGTTTTCTATAAATATAATTATGTAAATGATAGACTCATTAACCTCTGTTCTAATATACGTACCGTGGTAAAACAAAACAAATTTACTTTAAAATTTTCTTTGCTAGTTAATACACTTTAAGCTTTCAAACACTAATTTTCTAAAGCCAGGCTTCCCTGAGATAAAACTGTTCTTTTAAACCTCCAGTTTTGTTTTTATTTATCATCAAAAAACAGGGATACTTGCCATATCTGAGATGAAAAGTTCTTCTTTGATTACTGAATGTCTTACAATTTTTTACGTGAAACTGATACGAGAATTTAAAAGGGTTTATAGATCAACTCTTATTATATTTATAAGTCATATTTACAAAACAAGGTTTGAAGACGATAATCAATTCTTATTCTATATCTGTTCTTAATTAAAGATAAATTGATTATTCCCGAAATCCTTTTTTTATGAATTTGGAAAACATTAGCCCAATTTTATTATATCCCCAACAAATGAAATTTCATAGCGCTTTAAAAAAATTCCGTAACTAAGAATTGTGTTTACAAGCTACGAATTGATTTTCATCAAAGAAATTCGTGTAACACAGAGATGAAAAACAAAATACATTTAAAAAATTGTTTTTTACTCCTTCTTCAATAAAAGTTTTCTTTTAGTATCGTTTGGATAAGTATCATCGACTTACCTAGAATGATTTAATGAATGTTATAAAAATCTCCAATATGCGAAATAATTATAAAGGATATTAGGATTAACCATGCAGTTTTTCCGATTGAAACCAAAGCAAAGGTAATAAAACAAAATGTGAACCAGGCCAAGAATGAAAAAGCGAAAAATTACAAAGAATTTCTTTCATTTCAAAATTGAAAATGGCCATGGCTAGAATGTAAAAATTTTGTTTATTGTGTAGTTAGGAGCAGGTGTTTTACAAACATACTCTTTGTGAATATATAATAATTTATGCCTAATTAATCCTGAATTGAAAAGAAAACATCGGATAACAATTTTTTTGTGCAAAGGTTATTTAGAATAAGTTATTTGTTTAGAAAACAGGACAAAGTTTGTCCTTTTTTTGGGAAAAGTATTGAAACTCTTTAGACAAATTAAGATCACAAAAAAAACACTTGTTGTTCACAGCCTCGCGGCGTACGTGCAGACAGCTTCGTTTGGTACTTGAATGAAAGAAGTTGACGACGATCAAAATGCTTTGCACAACAAATCATACCAAGAAAAAGAAAACTGAAAACCACAACAGAAGAAAACACAAAAAAGTCATCTCTCTGCCTACATCACTGAAATCTTCGGTAAATCATATAAAAATTGAAAGACACAGGACGCAAGTGAGTTTGGATTCTAGAGAAGAAACTGTGCTAACATCTACAAAACAATTACAAACATCGACGGCTGCTGTTTTCACAAAATTCCCTTATAGTTGGGGTCAAACGTCTCATACTTGGCGCAAAGGAGAGCGACATACGCCAAGAATTGGAAACGCTTTAGAGAGAAAAGGTTTAAGTCACGGAGACAAACCTGAATTTCTTGTAAAAGGAAAAGGTATGGAAATAAAAGCAAAGCATCCAAGACCAAAGGAGAGAACGTCGCCAAGTACGAATTCATCTTGGCCGCCGCACTGTCGAAGTTCTTCGTTTCTGAAGCTGCCACGTTTACCATCTTCTCCGAATTTACCGCTTGAGATAAGAAAGTCTACTTTGTGGAACAACCTGACAAACAACACTCGCTCAAGCCTTGAAGTTCCTATTGGTTGGTGTCATGGTAAAGTTTCTATGGATTCATCAGTATTTAGCGCTTTTGCTTTGTCAACTCGCCCGCCGACGGTTTTGAGCGATAATTTGGATTCGTCTCTGTTTTAGCGGAAATGCCAAGGGGCTAAAATAACGTTAAAACTTTAGGTTTTACAGTCTTGGCATCCATTACTTTCATTATCATTCATAAACGCTTATGAAACTGAGCTAATCTGAAAAAACATGAAACTGAAAAGATCAGGTTAAACTCTAATACAATTACTTGATATCCTTAAGAAAACTGGGTTTTTATTTTAGAAATGGACGATAATTTTCTCTTTTTTTAATTTTGAAGTAACAAGGTATAGAGTTAGTTTTTGTAGATAATGTTCAGTGTAACATTTGTTTGACGCTATCGGAAAAGAACAACTTTATTTTATTTTATATACAGAGAATTTTCTAACTTAGAGTCTTATATTTTGATCCACACAGTGTGGCCTCAAACCTGTAGTCGAAAACTTTAAAATTCATTTATCAAAATACTGAACAAATCGAGAGTTTTATTTTGTTTTCATATTTCAAGAGATGGCGACAACAGTGTCGTCACAAATGAACGCGAATTATTGAAGGCATATAACAAGCGATAGTTAGCCAGTTTAGGCAAGTTTTGAACCAAAAATAAGTTTCTTTTCAGGTTTCCAAATATTAAAAATTAAGTCTATCTAAAAGATACTAACATGTTAAATATACAATGGTGTTTGTAATAGCTTGTTATTTTTCAATCTTTTTTAATGTTTTAGGACACAATAGATTACCGAAGACTAAAAATCGCACAGCAAACTTTTTCTTAATATCTGTATTTACCATATTTGCTCATATTTTAAAACATTAGGTTGTTTGTTAAATAGCTTGGACTATCAAATAATGTATATTGCATATAAAAATCTTCAATGATTTGATTTTATTGAGTAAAATTATCTGCTCTTCAAAAACGTTTTTGTTTTTTTTGCAGAATTCTTTAAAGAACTTAATGTTTCTTATGTCAGCCGGTAATTTATTTATTAATTTTAAGTTTTTTAATTGCTTCATTGGGTACTCTTGGAAAATAATTAGCATATAACAAACATCAAATATTAAATAACAAGTAACCTACATCAGATATTAAATAAAGATAATACATTTGCCAAACCGAAAAAAGCCGCGGGCAAAAACTACCCAAATGGGTCAGCACGAATGGGACCGCGGGGGTACCCATGCAGGGTACCGCCCAGTTGATAAAATGAATAAAACTAAGAATTACATAAATAAGGAATAGATAATAAGTGTTAAATATTAGACAGATAAAATGATGCTAGTACAGTCAGTGTGCCTGGTGACATGGGCACAATCTCACTAGCGACCAAGTACATGGTCAGTCTATGTCAAATGTATTTAGAAGGATATTCCACAGTGTCTCTTTAACAAATAATTGGAAGGCGGCCAGATTGCAGAAACACGTTTTGGGTGCAGAGTTGCAAAAAGTGTTCCAAAGCTTAACAATTCTGTTAAAGTAGGAGGCCTGGAAAGTCAACGTCTTACAAAAAGGGGTTTTTAAATTGAGTAAATTGTTCTGCCTTGTTCGGCCATGTGAAACGAAACTTACAAAATTGTTTATATTTTCGTCGGTATGTCCATATAAACACTTACAAAAAATTACAAGGTCTTTTAGCTCTTTGTCGCAGGCTAAGGGTAAAAGATTGAGCTTATAAGTCTGTTTTTGTGGGACGTTTCACCAGGGCGGGTTGTTAGTATCCAGCGCGTGGCCCTCCTTTGCACACGTTCAATTTTAGCCGTCAGATAATACTGGCTAGGCGACCAAGCCTGAGTTCCAAAACACAGTTGTGATTTCACAAGCGATAGGTATAGAGTTCGTCTAACTGACAGGTCCATTAACATCGGAGACCAAGCAGTTTATTTGCTTTCGCAACAACAGAATAGTAAGGTCAACGTTATTGCTTGATCGTAATATTCTTTTTTAGAACATAGTTTCATAAACTTTTTGTTATTTGTTAATTACATGATATGATATGATAGGATATGATATATATATCATATATCATATATCATACATCATACATCATACATGATATATGATATATGATATATGATATATGATATATGATATATGATATATGATATATGATATATGATATATGATAT
>JAOBYJ020708075.1:0-13040 GCA_025403565.2 Palythoa heliodiscus | reverse complement strand
CCTCATAAAGATTGGATGCGAATATTTTATCTTACTTATCAATCGTCTTGGTTTGTTCTATCATATTGTGCTAATATCTTTTAAATAAAAGTTGATCCGGTCAAGAAATTTGAAGTTAAAGTTTATGCAAATTAGGAAAAATCTTTATGTGCTGATAAAGATCGTGTTACGATAGTGATTTCGATTGTGTTTTTCTCATGAATTATTAATGAGTTTGATAAGGCTGATTTTAAATCTATGACAATTTTACAGGATAAAGAATTGAGGGAAGCAGAGCATAAAAAAATCACTGAACAAGGACAGGTAAACTTTAGATGTATCTTATGTTTCTGTTTGAGCAGGGGCCAGCCCTTGCTTTGGTGAATCAGAGAGAAATCAATGATAAACTGTTAATAATCTAGCATTTTTGTAATGTCGTATAACCTTGACCCAACAGCTAAGTGGTTAACATTTGTCCTGCTTGATTATGTGATCCTTAACAGGAAGTGAGTCCCAATGTGTACTTTACAAAGCAGACTGTGGGTAACGCTTGTGGGACTGTGGCAGTTATTCATTCAATAGCAAACAACCTGGACCAATTAGAATTGAGTATGTCTCTCTTTATAACTAAATGTTTTATTAATAGTAATAGTAATAGTAATAATTATAGTAATAGTAATAGTAATAATAATAATAATATTTAATGATAATAATATAAAGAAGATTTTGTAAAAACATTGATAAGAAAGCTTAATGCGACATGATCCAACACTTCGCAGTCATTCTGACTTCATTTTCAAGGATTAAACTCAAATTTGAGTACAACTGGTATTGTTTATCATAAAAGGTACAATAGAACTGTTCTTAAGGTCATAAAGCATGAAAGAGTACAATAAAACTGTTCCTAAGCATAATTCGTAAAATTTAAACAATTAAATTTAATTTTTTTAATTGTTTAAATTTTGTGCTTTACGTCTAGGAACAGTTTTGTTCGTAGTCTCACGCTTTATGACCTTTAGTTAAAAAGCGTGCTATTGTACTTTTTATGATAAATAAGACCTTGCACACAAATTTGAACAAATCCCTGAAAATAAAGTCAGGATGACTTTGAAACGTTGGATCGTTGCATTAATCTTTATTATTAATAACCTAGTAGTTTTATTTAATTGTGAAATCAATTCCTAAACACATGTAAACTTTTTAATTTCTAAGTTTTTGATATGGCTTGGTGATAAAGTTGACATGATTCTTTGCAGAAGAGGGCTCTTTGAAGGCCTTCATTGAATCCACAAAATCACTTTCGCCCATTGAAAAAGCTGAGAAGCTTGAAGTTGATGAGGTTAGTAGTCAGTTTTTACTTTTACTTGTTTTTGCACAGATATAGTGCTATAAAGTTGTACCAGTATTTCTCTTTCCAAGCCATTTTATCAGTTGAATTTGTTTTTTCCTGGGTTGAAGTGTCAGGTCACAATTTGCAAGCCGAGTTTTGCCATTTGCAAATCAAATTTTTAATTTTTGCGAATTGAAATGTTTAAATAACATGTACTGTATTTTTTTCTTTTCAATTTTTGAAAAAAAATTTCAGGTTTTGGTGTTTTAAAAATTAAGGTCTGTAAAATGAAGAAACATATATTTAGCAGAAATGTACACGAAAATCGGGACAAAATTCAATGGCCGTTATTTTTGTCTCCCAGGCTCCGTGAATCATGCTTACATCACAGTTTTCATGTGTGCTGGAACAAGTTCGTCTCGAAAGTAACAATTTGTTACTTGCTTTGGTTAACCACCTAATTGCATATTAAATTTTAATTTTTGTTTCTGTTTTCTCTTTCTTAATTTGTCTGAGATTAACAGGGAAATATTTTGCTTGTCTTTAATTCTGCTTTTACTTACCAAAACGAAATGTTAAGTAATTGCACATGTAAATGTACCTTATTCCTGTCTCCAGGGAATAGAGACTGCTCATGAAGCAAGTGCACAAGAAGGTCAGACTGAGGTAAAATGATCTACCATTCTGAAATTTGATAATTGCATTAATTTGCAATAAATTTGATAATATTATCAAATTTTAGTTATGCAAATTAATGTTTTTATATCAAAAGGGTTGTCTTCCTGATAGTTTCCATTCTATGTTCTCTACAAATAAACAGGTTCACTCTTTTACAATACTAGGAAAAAATTCTTTCCGCTTGCCTTACTGCCGAACAAATATTAAAAAATTCTCTATTCGTTTTCAAGGTCTTAAGCTGTATAATTGTCTAAATGATGAAATTAAGAAAGCTCCAAGTATTACATCCTTTTCGACTATGCTTAAAACATTTTTGTTGTCTTAAAGAAGCATACCGCGTTCTCCTTTACCAGCTAGTTCTTCGCTTTTTCACACTTTTTGCTCACGCAACTTCGCTTTTCACTTTTTGGCTTTTGTTTTTGGCTATCTTCACTTTTTACATATGCTTATAAACTGAATTTAAACAACTATCTTTTTTAAATTTAACTCTTAATACCTAGTTTATATGTCCTGCCCGACATGTTGTAATATGTTTTTAATTAATTTAATAGTATTTATTTAAGGTAACCCATTTAAATAAGCATCAGCTTCTTTTGGGTTTCCTTGCCCATTCTATAGTAGATAATTGATGTAAATATATAATTGCTGGCAAAAAATCAATAAACTGAAACTGAAACTGAATTCTATAAAGGTGGATGTCTGATTTCGTTACTGCATGGTTTTGCCCATAGAGTCTTAAAGAGGTCCTGGAAAACAAATTCCAAGCGTTGAAAACGGACCAGGAAAAACTGTTTGTTAGCTGTGCTGTGCTGACAAGGCCAAATGAGGCCAAAACAGCAGTCTTGCATCCAGTCCAGCAGGGCTCATACATGTCCAATACATCCGAAATGAGTAAGATCGGCTTTAATTTAGACGATCCGTCCTACCAAAAGTCAGATCGCCGATCTGTCTCGAATCGATTGACGAATCGTGTCAGATGGTGACAGATCGCCGGGTAGATTCAGCGTGTTCAACATTAAGGTCGATGGATGATTTGTTAGGAACAGAGCGGCATACACAGCATGTCTGAAGTTCCAAATAATCATACATGTACGTTTAATTTTTTGAGGAAATTTTCCACTTTGTACAGCCTTAGCTGTCAGCCTTTAAGTTTCAAAACCAGGTTGAGGATCCTGTAATGTTACATATGGTCTACTCTTTTGTACGGGTGTGAAAGCTGGACAATAAGCAAGTCAATGCAAGCGAGATTGGAGGCAGCAGAAATGTAGTTTTTAAGACGCATGTGCAAGATCAAATGGATGGACAGGGTCACGAACGAAGAAGTGCTAAGGAAAGCGGGGTCAGATAGAACTCTTATAAGTACAATACAAGAAAGACACAAAGGTTTTTTCGGGCATGTCATGCGGAAAGATGGGTTAGAGAGGTTGGCGATTTTAGGGAAGGTACCTGGGAAGAGAGGACGAGGAAGAACTAGGAGAAGGTTCATGGATTTTATGTGTGAATCCCTTGGGATATCGCACATTGAGGCTATTCGTAGATCACAGAACAGACAAGAGTGGATCATTTGTCGCCAACGTCCATTATGACGGCACTATTATTAATATTAATATTATTATTATTATTATTATTATTATTTACTATGATATGATGAATTCGATATTGTAAGTTTAGAATATTTTTGTAAATTTAGAATTTTTTGTAAATGTATTTTAGTATGGATATTTTGAATAAAGTTATTATTATTAAACTTTAAAAAAAAAATTATTATTATTATTATTATTATTACAGCCTTATTTCGGCCCAGTACGATAATTAACTTTACACATTTCCACTCTATACGAACCATATTCGGTCCTGTATGATTATCAGATTAAAGATCTCCATGTGCTCAACACTTTTAAAATTGTCTTTTGGTGAATAATCAGGCTTCTTGACTTGAGACTCGTGGGTTGTCAATTGTTTACCGCCACTATCTCGAAGTTTGATTCAAGCACGCAAAGTATATTCTACACTCTATACTATCATTGAACCTCAGACATTTTGCTACTCTGTACAATTATTTCAGTCTCCACTCTAATTGGCTGATAAAGATCTTTCCACTCTGTATGGTTATTTTGCTCTGTACTATTATTCAGAACCTGGTGGTAAGGCTTATATTTTTTGCTGTAAATGGTTTACTTAGAGCATATTGAAATAGATAATCCCTATAAGAGTGTTAATTGCTCAGATTTTATGGGGTTACCTCAGTATTGCCTGAAAATTACGACTCGTGATTCTTGAACTTCATTGTAGTAGATTTTTTGGTTATTTTCTTATGAAATAAACCCTTATTTAATATCAACATGTTGCTATTTAAAGAGAAAGAAAGTCCAAAAAGAAACCACAAGGCCTATGACCTTTGGATTCCTGTACATATTATTATTATTTTTTTAACTATAAATAATAACCATTGTAAACACTTTTTTTATTACATTTTAATTGTAACATAAGATATGTAGTTTTTATCTTATGACGCCTTTATAAAGACCATTATTATTTCTGCACTAGTTACAAAAGCAAAATTTTACAAATAAAAATTACAATACATAATAGTTATCACTTTCTATAAACCAATAAATATAGGAATCTAATTTAATTGTAAAAAAATATTTAGTAGTAAATTTTAATTGATATATGCCATTATACACGAGACACGAGAAGTAGGAATTTTATTAGTTTGGACGAAGTCATAATTAGGGTAGGAGCTTATAGCTTTAGACTCCTCACAATATCGAAAACACCCTCACAGGCTTAAAAAAACAATGTATCTTACAGTACATGTCCGGTCCTAAAGATGAAGTTGTAAAGAAATAACGTGTTTTCATTTCAGGCTCCCTCTGCAGATGATCGAGTTGACCTCCATTTTGTTGCCATTGTGCACAAAGACGGTTGCCTCTATGAATTAGGTTGGTTTTGTTGGATCAAAGTCAGATAGCAACTTGTAAAGTCGCATTGCAAAAAGAAAAACAGTGATACACTTTAGCAAGAGCAAAGAAGTTTCAAAGAGTTATTTTAAGAAAGCATAATAGCTGTTACATCGGATAATGAATAATGAAAACCATGTTGTTCCAGATATGTACTATATTTTTATATGTAATGAAAATTTTGCCGTCACATATAAATTTTAAGGTATATGTATGCTACACTGTAGTTATAGCTTCTACTTACACAGTTTGACTTGAACCACACTCTTGTTTTCTATGAGGCATCGCAGGCTGGTAAAGGGGTTTTTCGTTACCCGTTGTTTGGTCAAAAACAAGCTAATTATCCATCGCTGGGGTGACGAGATCCGTTAGTGTCTTAACGCTAAGTCCGTTATTCGTATTCTACCAAAAATATCGTAAGATTAACAAATAGGTTCCATGTTGCCGTGCGTCTGTTCAGTATAGATCACAGATGACATCAAACTGTGGAAAGAATAAAATCAGTGTCACTTTTTTTTTCTTACCACGGTTTGACGTCCTCTGTCATCTAGTACTGAACAGACGCACAGTCAACCAGGAATCTATTTGTTTTATATAATAAAGAATTAAACTTTGTAATGGTGACATCAATCGTGCGTCTGCCCTTTAATAGATCGTATGCGAGAACCAATCAAAATGGGAGAATGACTCGGGTCATTATATAGTTTGTTATAAGAACTAAGAATAACTTGTATGGAATCCCTTAAAATTCCTGAGCCTGAGATGAAAATTTTTTCGCCTATTAGAGGTCAAATAAGCGCTTGTAATTGATAGTTTCTTGAAGAAAATTTCAAAATAAGAGCACTACTTTATTCCTTTGCAGATGGGAGAAAAGAATTCCCCATAAACCATGGCAAGTCCAGCCCGGAAAAGTTTCTACAGGTATAGTGTAGTTTTAGCAAAGATAATGTCAAGGACGTATTTGTTAAGCACTTGATACACTTGATATTGATACTGAATCTGTTTGTGCTTTCTCCGTAATTTATTGTTATTTTGTATACTAAGACTCCACGTAAACTAGTATTACCAATAGTAACAATAATAATAATAATAATAATCATCATAATAATAATGGTTTATTCATACCTATTGTAGATACAACAACTTAATTACAGGTCAGTGAAAGATGAACATATCTCACAAAGACTATCAGTCCTTACAGGTTTTGGGTGGCAAGCACTTCCCGATCTCAGGGGGTATGGTGCGATAGGTCTTACAACGCGATTATGAATTAGTGGGACAAATCGGATTTCCCTCACTGATGTTTCTGACCAATTTTTTACATGCATTGTCTCGCTGTTCAGCTGTGGACATTAATTTGGTTCTGCCAGGGCTTCACTATAGGTGACATCAGACCAAATTAGCCATAGAGCGTGCTTTTGGATGTTTTTAATCAAATGGTTCAAATTGAGGGAAGATTGGGAAAAACAACAGATATGTATTCTATAGCAAGTCTTATTACTGTGCAGTACATAGTGAAAATTTCGGAGAGGGATAGGCCACTCTTGAGATATAAAGCCTCGTTTTGGTCTTCTAAACTGTGTGCAATCGTGATATTCTTAAGTATGAGCGATCGTAATCCGTTAGTGCCTCAACACTAAATCCGTTATTCATAATCCTAACAAGAATCTCGTTATTGTGATAAGAACTATAAGACATGTCTTAAAACTAAACTAGTATAAGTATATTAACTTATACAAAACTAAACTAGATGTTGCTGTATAAATAATAATTGGTTGAACTAGAAGTCAGAAATAGACTTTATAGACTTTATTGAACAACAAGAACAACAACAATTTATTTCCATATAGTTTGTTATGTAGATAAAATACATGTACAAAGATGACAAAATTTGGAAAAGTGGATAGTGGATGGACACCTGAAATAACTTTAAGAGTTAATCTAGTCAGGTGCCCATTCAATTGGAAGTTGAATGTAAACTAGTCAAGGAAGTACGACAAATATAATATGATAATTATTGAGACAATACGCACAAACATACCCATAACACAAAAACATGAACATGTAGAATCTAAGAAAAGAACATAGAAGAAAAACTGATGGAATTATCAAGTCTAACACTACCTAGAGGGGCTTTTCATCATCATATTAATGTTTAGAAGTACATGTAATTATGATCATTAATACATTAATAGTGATAGTTACAGTGGTCGTGGTAATCAACTTCTGTACAGGGTGTATAGTATACGAAATTGAATACTGAGTTTCTTATGAAGCTCCCACCGCCACTTTAAAATACCGCAAAGTATTTTTTTATGTTTTTTGTTGGTGGACTTTGCTTGCCAACCTTTTGGTGCTGTTTCATATCAACTGCAGGACGGTGCTAAGTTGTGCAAGGAATTCATGGCACGGAACCCAACTGACGTTCATTTCAATGTCATGGCTCTGGCGAAAGCGACAGATTAGTTGGCTGTAAGCCATTAACTAGTTTAAGTTCAAGACAGCACATTAACAACACTGAACCAAGAGTGGAGCAAAACATCGAGCTTAATATTTGAGTATTCGTAAAGTACGAAATACAAAGCTATTGCTTTCCAAATTTTCGCCCCATGTAAGTTAGTTCAAGGTGGGTGTGGATTCCAGACTCTACGCTGTGGTTTCAGGATTTCCTTTGATTGGATTCCGTATTCCGGATTTCGTCTACTGAAGAAAAGGTTTCAACAACGTGATTTCTGAATTTCTTTGTCAGGAGAGGTGGAATCCAGCAACATGGATTCTTATTTCATTTATCTTGAGAAGTAAAACCCTGCAAAGTGAATCTAGAATAGTGGAATATTGCAACATGAATTCTAATTTTCTTCGTCTGGAGAAGTGGAATCCAGCAACATGGATTCTAATTTCCTTCATCTAGAGAAATGAATTCCAGCGAATTCTTTTGTCTAGATACATGGAATCACGTAACGTGAAATTTGGATGCCATCGACTTTGGAACAGCAACATTGGTTCTGCATTCCACCAACTGGAAGCAGAAGTCAGCAACTTGGATTCTTCATTCCGTCGGTCGGATTCTGGATTCCCAAAGCTTGTTTCTGGAAATATATAATTATTGTATTGAGAATGCCAAATTAATTACCTTACCTGAGGCGGAAAGTTATTTAAGAAACAGGCTTGTAAACTAGAAAAAATTTGTTTTCATTAAAATTATGTGATGGAACGGCACAATGGTTTTATGTTTCGTAAATTTTTCCAATTCCTCGAAGTGGACACATGTAGGTTCTCTGTGTTTCTTTGATCTCCAACGGGTCAACAAAATACAGGTCATGCCAGAGAATGACAGAGTATATGATATTTGTGGGATGATTGAGTGCGTTTGGTAACTAAACTCATTTACCCAAGGTATTTCTTTCCTTCGCTGGTTTGACTGCTAACTTATTTATCACTTAGGTGATTTAGATTGGTTTAGTTGGATAAATTTTCAGAAGCACTTCAATTATGACGCCACGATGAATCACATATTTCCGAATTTTTATAAAGAAGTTTTTTCTAGACCCTCGCTCATTTAGGACATTTGAAATTGAACATACCTCCGAAACGTTACGTTTAACACTCAACGCCTAAAATCTTTTCTGCCCATATTTGCAAGAATCTTCCTCGCCCTCGATATATTGATATATGCGATTTTCAATCGAGCAAGAAATGTTAACACGACCACGGTCCTACAGTAGAGGTGCTAAAGATGCATGAATGGACCTCGTTTGATCATTAATTTTAAGTATACCTTTTGAGTTTGTGAAGTGTTAGAGACAAGGTGAGGTATATAAGTGCGGACTTCACCGTTGAAGAATCGAGGGTTCTTAATCGGGGTGATTTAATTGCAGAAGGGAAAATGGTATTAAAATATATCACTTTATTTTGGTTTAATTTCAAGGTAGCTGTAAGAACTAAAATCTTCGAACACTAACACGAACTAATCGACACTTCTTTGGAGATCAGTCAATCGTTCACTTTGGGATTGTTTGAGCAAGAGAATTCCGCTGTCGCTCATTCAGCTTTCGATCTCCTTGATGGTTCGAAAACTATTTTAAGATATAGATGGGCGTTGGATTCTGTTATCATCCTAAATGCCATCCACATATGCATGCTAATTGGGGTAACATCAACAAACTGACTGGCCTGCAGACTTATTCTTATTTTCACCAACAGCCAGGGAAAATCTTGATAAAGACTCATCCGTGATTTGTTCATTGTCATCGATATCCTTCTATGGGCTTTTATCGCGCGGCGGCCATATTGGCCATAGACAATAGATTTTGTACCCCTAGCCTCGAGTTGAAATACATGGGAACGAGTTTCTGTGGGGTAAAACAAAAGGTTTGAATCCCTCGGGACTCAACATGGCCGCCGTGTGATTAAGGCCCATTTATGGCAGAATATCAGATGGCAGCTATTCATGAGTTACCATCCACCAAATTCAACTGAAGTCGATTAACTGTTTTAACTATTTTAGTATATATTAGGGTTTAATAACTCAGATAAATGTCAACTCATTTATACGCGCGACTCGACTAAAACAACCTCCACCTCGCCTGGCCCAGTCCCCTAGATCTGAGTAAGGCCGGGTTACCTAAGTTACTACACCTGTAGGGAAGCTCTTTATTGAAATTTTCGTTTTAATTAACTCAACAACGGCTACTAGTTAAAAATCCTGTCTACATTTGTTATAATTTTTTAAAAAGCACATAGTTTCTGCAATACTGTTAAACGAAGTTCCCTCTCTTTGTTCTTTGATAAAAGATGAAATTTGATAAATTCTAGAAGTGTTGTTAACGCTGTCTCGTGTCTTCCAAAAATGCATTCAGTGAAATTTGGTCAAATGCAGTTCGGGCCACCATCACCAAGATGTTTTACACTCAGATTCATTGTAACACTCGTCAGCTCGGATATCCATCCACTCCAAATCCATGAAAACGTCTTCTTCGTCAGCTCTCTTTCTTCCTTGGACCTAAAAATGAAGGTTCGATATTTTAAAGAAAAACTTATAGAATTGATGTAAAGATAATCAAGTGGAAACAAAAGTGATAATTTTTTCTGTATACCCCTTCAGTGCTGAATATCAAAAATGAAAAAATATTGTTTCCTTCAATAATGTCATGTTCAGGTTGTATTAATAAGGCCACAGCTCGGCTCTCGTAATTTTCTTAACCGGACCTCCGCTTTCATTGTCCTGCAATTCAACTGCGTGCTCTCATCTCGAGGAAGCCTTAAAGTTGGGCATTCCCGATTTTTTCGCTAATTCAAGAAACCTCCCAATTAAGCTACTTAAAATCTACCTTAGTTTATCACGGGAAACTTTCCCAAATTCAGTTCTATGGACCAGTACTCATTCACTGATTCATGGTTTGGAAGGAATTAAAGTAATTACCAAATTAAACAAAAACGCGGTACTTTTTTCAGGATCGGCCAGGGATGTAGTGGTATACATTATACCCGGAAAAAAATTCGCCAGATAGCCCAAATATAAATTGCCAGAAATCAATCGAAGCGTTGTATACAGTATACCCGTATTTAGCAAAGCAAACGATATCCCGAATACCCATAATTAAGCTGAAATAAACCGTATGCCCGATTTAAAAAGCCCTTGTATACCCTATACCCCCAAACTCCGGCCGACCCTGTTTTCTGATAAATGTTATACCTTATTACAAGAAATTGAATAAGCGTCATGACAACATCCTCAAAATGAGAGTACGATTTTATTGACGCGGATTTACAAAAAAGTTGTGATTATGTACATTTAATTAACGCGTTTTTCCCAGATTTATGAGTTCACACTGCTACATTCTTAATTTTCAATTTTCTGCACTTTTAACAAAAAAAAACAGCAACAAAGACAGTCAACACAACTTGAATATTGAGTCCCATGTCCGAACAAAAACAATTAACGTTTCTAACTGGCACCGCTGTATCCATCCACCCATCTGACATTTTTTCCACTCATTCAGTTCATTAATATGATAAGATTGACGTTGCTACTAATTTTTTTTTTATCTCTGCACACTCAAGGAAGTAACAAGTGAGTTCTGAGTCATTGAAGAAGAGTCAAATGACATTATAGTTATATCATAATTTTCAGTACAAATTAAGGGTTTCAAAATAACAATGGTGTTAAATCATATGGTTTTAGTTAAAAATTAAAATAATAAATGGTGAGTTAATTAACGCGATTTTTCAAAAACCGCATTAATTAAATGCTTTATTAATTTCCTGTAATAAGGTATGCACCAAAGTCTACTTTTTTGAAATATTAAAAGTAATGAAGACAAAAGTTTCAAATAAAATACACCGTACTTTAGTATACAAACATGTTTCTCCCTGCCATAAGCCGTCGTCAAAGCAAGTTGATCTATTAATATTCAAATACAACACCCATTGTATTAATATTCAACTTGCACTGACGATCGCTTATGGCAAGCCGATACATGTTTACAAACTACATTGTGTTCTACTTAATATTGATTTTAATTACTGAAAGAAAGACGAACATTCGCGATCTGGGGGCGGGAGGTTGTTTCCAATTTGAAAACTGTTTGAATAGAAGTTTGCTATTTTATCATTGTGATGTATTATTCAGTTTTGTACATATAGACTCCTGTTATTTGGCCATCGAAGCTTAATCAATAATATTAGACAATCAGCATTTAACATTTTAAACATTTTAAAGCGCTCATTGGTACGGAAAATACTTCTGCAATTGCTGATCACATTAAAGTCACTGGACACAATATTAAGTGGGATCACTTTGAGATTCTCGCATCCGGCAGAACAGATCAACAATGCAAAATTAAAGAAACGTTGATAACTTGAACCCGCTCTTAATGTAAATATCTAGAGTGACAAGCTGTCTATAGAGTGTGTTCACTCATGTGACCAGAAGCCATATTTGCATAATGAAACAAAAGGAGCAATTTGGATAAAAGTAGGGTTCAATTCCCAAAAGAATATTTCACTCCTCCAACATGGCCGCCGTTTCTTTGTTTACTCCTCCAACATGGCCGCCGTGACGTCATGTGAACACACTCTATTCACTAGTTTTGTATTGTTTTTCTTTCGGGCCCATTCCTCTCGCCTTCTCGTTTTGCTTATATATTATATTTTAAATTTTAACGATTTATACTTTTGAAAATGCATGTTGGAACATACAAAACGTCGAGTTTTTAAATGAATCATTTCGCAAAGAATATGTTTGTTACTGCTGTTTGTCTCAGTATATTTTTGTACATATATTCTACCTTTAGCTTAAAGGAGAACTCTACTTTTTTACGACCTTTTCTTGTGCTAATGCTCACTGTCCACTTAGCTTGTGAGGAAAATTTCTTTGCCATATCTTGCACCGCAGCCGAGAAATAATTCTTGAAAGCAGCGACAAATAGCTCGCTTGGGCGCTGCCATCTTGGAAGCTTGTTATGTCATGATTGTGCGACCTATGTTGTGTACACTGACTGGTGTTTTGTAGGTATCTAGCTTTTTCGTACAGAGTTTTCCGGAGAGGATTTGAAATTGCAGCACGCGTTTTTCTTCCAGCAGCACGCCAAGTGTCGGTAATATGGAGCTTACGAATGACGACGTTCGTACGACGACGCCGTTGATTAAAGTTACAAAGTCACGTTGCCGTCCTGTGAAACGTTAAATTTACGATTCTCAGGTACGACGGCGAGGTTTGATGGCGCGCGTGTCCAAATTTCCTTCCTTTTTTTAGTTAAGCAGTGATGAGTTCTAGTGCCTGAAAGCCATGACTGAAATTTTGTTTTCTAGGTAAAAAAAACACAGAAGATTAGAAACATTTTCGTAAAAGGTTGTCCCTAAGCAATACTTAAGTATCGTGCCAATTACTCTTGAAGTTTGACGGAAAATGTTTAAAACCTCGCCTCAAATTGTGCTTCGCGGAGGACGCCGCCAAATCACTCTTTTTTACGTCGTCGCTTTTAAAGTGCACCTAACACCAAAATATTTTTTTCGCTAAAATAATGAAGCGTAATTTGTGGAGTAATTTGCCGCAAAAATTTTTTGATTTGGTTAAATCCTCGATTTTC
>JAOBYJ020705597.1:0-13075 GCA_025403565.2 Palythoa heliodiscus | reverse complement strand
AATTTACTCTACTCTCTCTATTATGTACAGTATGATATTGTTTCTTGTAGTAAAATACCTCTCCATTTCGACTCTGGCGTCCTGTTGATCTTGGATCTCTTTGGCAAGCTGTAATAAGAACGACACATGATAAATACTTGGAATGAGCCAAAGCAAATACTTGAGGTTTTACTTTATTTTTGAATTTGGAGTATTTTACCAACGACAACAAAATACCCAACTTTCACGTTTTGCCAAAACTTTTAGTGCTTCAAGGAAGGATCAAAATCGTTGTCCCACATTTAACGCTATAAACTGAAAACACGTTTGGCCACTAATAATTATTTTATGTTATGGAATTCTTTTTAAGTTTAAATGCAATCACTGGGTTTATACAGAAACTGAGCAATCAAATGCCACGGCTTTTTCATGATCCAAAAAGTTTGAAAACCCAACGAATGCACTGTAACAAAGTAAAGTTTAAAACTTTTAGTCAAATATGCAAAGAGCTGGCGGTGGATTGCACTTTCCGAGCATTCCCTTTATATGAGCTACAACAAGATACACATAACGAAAAAGCCACAATTTCAGTCAATCAAAAGGAGTGAATATTGTAGAATAATGGCTTTCAAATAATCAGAAAGAGATCCTTAAACGTATCATTGGTATTACACGACTGCTTCATAAACTTGATTAATTTTCCCTCAACGTAAAATCCTTGACTTTCCAGGCATAGAAACGTATTTTCAAAACCAATCACCTTTGAACCCAGATTCAATTTCTTGTAATAATTTAGCAATATTTAACGACAAGTTTCAAACAGCAGAAAAGGGTTTTTACCCGTGACTGCACCAGTGCCATGGCTTCCTCCTGCTGTTTTTTCTTCTCCATTCGTTCTTCTTCTCGGCGCTGCTGCAGCTTGGCAAACTCCAGGATTCTTTTGTTTTCTTCCTCCATTAACATGCGTTCTCGATCCTTCCACTAAAGATATAATAAAAAAAATAGTCTAAATTCAAGGCCATTAATAAAACCTTACAACGTGAATAAAATTGTATATCTATTTGAGGAGATTTAAAAAGTTCCTTCTATAATGTGGAACGAGAAACAGATAGAAATGCGTCAAAAGTCGAAGAGCGAACAGTATAAACAACCTGCTGTCTCTTGGCTTTAAACTCCTCAATGTATCTCTGTGTCGCCCTCTGCTTCTGGAGTCGGTTTTCTATCTCCCTGAAAACACGAACAATTATAAAGTAACTGTTACAGCAAGAAACTTCAAGTTACTACTTCTTTGATCTGCCCAAGGCATGCACAACAAAGCTTTGAAACAGAATAAAAGGCTCATAATTGTAAAACAGAGAAAGTTTTGCAAAATTTTTAGAATTTCTAAATTTTCCAGAAGTCATATTCTGCTATTGAGTAGTTTAGTACAAGTACAGAAATTCTGCCAACCACCAAATCTACAACTGTAACATAATTTAAATATCTTTAACATTAGTTTTAGGGTAGCTTGACAAAGCTTGTGAAATTAGTAATAAAAATTAAAGATTATTTATTTTAATAAAGTCCCAGTTTCTATAAATCAAACATTTTAAAGCCTATGGAATTTGAGTTTAAAAACTATAAAGGGTAAAATAACATACTTAGAAAAATAGTTTCAAATTTTATAGAAAAGTGTCTAAAATAAGTTAAAATATCAAGAGGTTTCTCACCTTTGATCTTCTTCATAAATCTTCCTCACAATTTCATCAATCATGAGCTTCTCCTTGAGGAATTCCTCATAAGCCTCCTGTTTTCTTCTTTCTTTCTCTGCCAGTTGTTTTTCTAACTCCTCTTGATATCTGACGCTCTCCTGCCATTTCTGTTGCTCCATCTCTCTCTCTACCTCCAATGCACGGCGGTATTCTCCCCTCATTTTCTCTGTTATCTCATGGTCCCTTTTCTGAAGGACACGAGTACCAAAATAAACCACAAAATTAATATCAAAATGCTTTCTGAACTAAATATTCAGTTCACTTGCATACTTTGAGCAACAATAAGGTACATGATAATTAAACTGATACACTTTAAATAAAATGACTCGACAACAAAAAAGAATTATCATGGCAACAGATATTAACATATAAATTTATAGCTTGACTGAAATTTTCAATAAAACAAATTAGTCTGATATGATCTTGAAAATACAAACACAACCAAAGGCTTAGGAGTCACACGACAGATACCTGATGTAATTGTTCCCTTTGTGAACAAATTGGTCTAACTTATATTTTGGCTTAATTCAAGGTTCAAGTTAACCAGGTTTCAAACATAATGTACTTGGCTCTGAAGTTCAGATTTAAAAAACAAATTATGTTGTTTGAATGGGTAGTGACTTGCTTAGTGTCACTGATTCTATAATATACAAGACTGTGTACCTGTTGATCAAGTTCCATGGCTCTCTTTTCTGCAAGTTGAGCAGCCCTCTCTCGATTCATGTACCCAGCTTTCAACTTCGCCTCCAGCTCTCTTAGCTCAACACTGATCAAACAGAATAAGAAGAGCATTAAATTTCACAACACAAATCATGAAGTAGTTGTAAATCCTCTCCCAAGCCTCAGTAGCTCATGAGGCCAGCACTTTTAATTAAACCTGCTTTCTGTAGTGTAAAGTCGATGAGAATCTTTGGATCATATTATGATCTCTACATTACTTTGTTGTGAGTTTTTTGTACCTGTTTTCTCGAATCTGCTGCCTTAGTTTTTCATCTCTGAGACTCTCAAGCTTTATTTTTTCCAGTTCCTGTATGGAAAAACCGGGAATATCATCATCATCATCATCATCATCACCACCACCACTAACACCATCACCAAGTTGTCATCACCATCACCATCACCATCATTGTCATCACCATTACCATCATTCTCATCACCATTACCATCATTGTCATCACCATCACCATCATTTTCATCACCATCTTTGTCAGCACCACCACTACCATCATCACCATTGTCATCTCCATAATCATCACCGCCATTACCATTATAATTGTCATCACCATCATCAGCATCATCACCACTACCACCATCGTCATCACCATCATCACACTATCATCATGTTCAATATCATTATCATCAAGTGCTATCATTATTATAAATTATGATCAATTTCATTGTTTTATCATCATTAAAATCATCTTCACCATTATCATTATTATCACCACCATCATCATCATTATCACTATCATTAATTTTTATAGTGATCACTATCAACATCATCTGTTAATTACTTAGAGGTACATGGTCTACTTCACCATCAGCTAACAAGTGTTGAAGTGAAAAGTGGATGATTTAGTTAATATACACTTACAGCTGCCAATCTCTCTTCTTGTTCTTGTTGCTGCTCCTTTAAACGTTTACTTTCTGCAGCCTAAAACACAAAATCCAGGAAATAAATATTTTTTATGTGAATCCTTGATTTCTCATGGACAACATGATATTAATCTTTTGTAGATAAGCTCTTAGCAAAAGCTTAGTTATAAACTAAAGTAGAAGCATAACGTTTGTGGGATGTGGCTGGAATAACAAATAAACTGTGTTGCACAAACGTGCTGATGTATATTCTCTGTAAAGAACATCAAATAAAGTATATATGTTTATATGTTTAATTTTAGACCAGTTAGATTGCTGATAATGCCCTGTTTAGTGGTTGTGTCATTATCAGCACGTTTGTGCAACACAGTTGTACTTTGTTGAAAACTGGTCACTAAAATATTTACAGTTATTACTTTCAACTAGGGCTGATCTCAGTAATCTTACCTTCTGAATGGCCTCATCCATCTCTCTTTCCTTTGCTTCTTGTTGTATTCTTCTGAGAAATCGTTTGTTTTCTATTCTTTCTTCACTGGAAAGGTTAGCTTCTAATACTTTTTCCTGAGTTATTCTTTTGAGCTGATCTTCTCGCAAAATTTCTTTTCTTCTGTTTTCTGCCAACATTTTCTGCTGTTGAGCATGGGTCAAATTTGTTCTTCTAATGGATGACTAAAATTCAATACAGTGACATGAGTGATAATCCAAGTTTGATTACCACAATAATTCACCACATTTCCTTCATAATTCTTCATTTTGGAATGTATAAAATCATACATTAAATTGGCATCACATTTGATTCTTTCCAATAATAACATTGTTTTGAGCAAGTTTTAGACATTTAATAAAGATTTTACAGTGAGCTGTCAAAAGGTCTAGATAGCAGTAACTTATAAATAACTATTTTTAGTGTAATAATGACTGATTTTACCTTCACAAACATGTTTTGGGAGTGCAATTCTCATTAAATGTGTGTTGTTACAATAGTTAGCATAGCTTAAATTTATACAAACTTGGTGTAAAGAAAGTTAATTTCAATTGCAGTAATAACTTAATGTTGAATTGCTTAACCTGCCACATGAGAGTGTGAGCACCTAACCACAGAAAAAAATATCTCACATTTATAAACATTTCAATGTTTCTGAGAGATGTTGTGCACTATGCACATGTATGCAGTAAGCATTGCTTCGAAATTGTTGGCATTGCTCCCGTGGGCATCAATCTTAAGATCAAAGAGGCCCACCACAACAGATGGCAAAAAGCAATTCAACATTAACTTAATTTTGATATCTCAAATTCTGATGTTATCACATTCAGGCTGTGTCTTAATCGCCGGTATGGTAACAGCAAAATGTTTGCTAACAGCAAAATGCATCACCTAGTCTTTGTGTTTTAGTGATATGACACAGCTTCCACTAAAACTGAAAATTCAGCCTTATTTGTTAACCTGAAACTTAAACGACTTTGAACGTTTCTTCAAATATTAAACACTTCGATGTTAGTTCAACATCCTAAAACACAAGGTTTACGATCGCTGTTAACTGAATAAAAAATTCAGAATTTTCCTTAAAGGTAAAGGATCGCAAACTTTTTAATCGAAAATTCTTGAACAGAAAAAAGAATGACAAATATATCTTAATGACGCTGTCGACCATTCTGAAATATGAAAGAATATTTCTTTGCTTACCATCATTTTTGCAGGACGACTGGCGTGAAATTCCGCAATAAATAGATTAATTACAAACAGCACTTCTATTTTTTTCTAAAATTAAGAAGACAGTAACAGAAAAAACTGAAAATCTGTAAAAAAAAGTATACCAAACCAAGCTGCATAAAAACAACTCCTTCGAAAATCTTGATTCTTGTTTGCCTCGCAACCAAAAACCAGCCTCGACCTAGTGCTTGTATCCAGTCTTCCGGAGTCTTCGTTGTTATAACAACATTGTTAACGAAAACTAGTACCGAGGTTTACACATGCTTCCCATTAGCTGAAAAATAAAGGTTTTGTTTGGATTGAATATTACCTTCCGTCGAGGGATTTAAAAGTTATTGTTATGACAACCCAAGCGTCTCTGTGGGATTCTTTCACTTAAGGCTAGTAAAGGAATGTCACGCGTGAAATTCTTACGTCATGTGGCGTACCTGTTTTCAACATGCAGCTGCATAGAAAACCAGTTGCAATTTTAATGTTGTAGGATGTTGCAGTGCTTTTAATGCTTCTAACCAACTGCACTCCAAGCGCACATTAAGCACAACTTTGCACTCTCACGATTTCACCGATTATATTAAGTACGGTTTTCACCACGCACCTAAGAGGATAATTTTCTTGAGTAATGGACAAGACGGCTTCTGAAGACGAGGTTTGGTGTAGTTCTTGTAAACTGATTTCTCTTGCACATTATTTGTAGCAATTAGAATCTCTCCACGCCCATAAAGACTTTAATCGACATTTCTTACTCTCTAATCTACCCTCAGGTTCGAACACTTTTTGTAAGCGGCCTTCCAGTCGATGTTAAACCGCGGGAAGTTTATTTGCTTTTCAGGTCTTTTAAGGTATGATCTATAAGTACATATGTCATGTTTTTCATTTGTTGCTTTTGTGCTTGAGAAAATTCATCAAAACAAAAAATTAAACTTGAATGGACGGCAGACAAAAAATTTCAGTCTTTTTTGCCAGTGAATGCCTTATCGGTGTTTGCCCGTTGATATCAACTTACGGCGTTTATGTTTTGTTACCCGAGAGGCCGATAATTTGTCTGCAAACGTACTTAACAAGTCGTTGATGGCTTGTACAGGAAGAGGCGACTTATAAATTGACAAAACCACTCAACGTTGTCATGAATATATTTACACCCTCAAACGAGATCTTTATTTTGTCAAGACCTTTACCAAGTTTTAAGAGATTTATTCTAAAATCAGGCGAATTAGAATGTTATCTCGAATCGACAGCACTTCCCAATGATTAAAATTCTATGCAAGACTGCTCTGCTAGAATGCTAAATTTTCCTAACTTGCGGCTCCAGCTATTGTAATGTTTATTTTGAAAGCGCAATTTCATCAAATATGCAAACAAGCTAAAGACAGGTTGCCTTAAATCTGAAGGTGGATTAGGCAGCCAGTTTGTTCTTTTAATACTTTTTAATGAAACAAAAAAACAGTTTATAAACTCAATCTTCCGTTTTATCCTTATCTTGTGCCCACGTTACATGCACAGATCTCAATGAAAGGAACAAAATCGTTAATTTGATCTTGCAAAGGACCGTATTAAAAGATATCCGCTTTCACGGTCCATGGCCTTAAACAAATTGAAAAGAATATAGGCGAACCAAGGACAATTAGTGAATTACAGCCGGAGAAATTTTCACGTCTATTTGGAAAATGGAGAAATGTTTTAAGATGCAACATTTTTAGAATAAGTGATCAAGTCATGGATTTATTTCGCGATTTTGCCAACGTTTGCACAAAGGGTCGCTTAATTGGCGACAAATATTGGCTGGTTGGTGAAATTAGAACTGTCAACACGGAGGGTAATTTATGGAAGGTCCAGCTAGCAATGTATTTGAATGGCTCGGTTTTTTACACTAGCCTACTGTAAAAAGTCGATATTTTGTATTTTTCATTTGTGGAAAAACTGAACATAAAAGCGATGAGAATCTTTAACTGGGTCAATAATTAATAATTTAGTATCTTTTTGGCAAGTTATGGATTTTAGCTTATTCTAATAAGCGCTACGCGTCACTTCTTTTTAGTGGAGCAACCACCAAACGCATAAAATTGAAATTACAGTTTGAATCACTGCCTGTCTGAGCGCTGGGGAATTTTTGTCCGAAGTTTATTTGGACCGCCCGTTGAAAGCGTTGAAAAGCCGGGTATTTTAAGTAACTCTTTATTTGTTGTGAGAAAGGGATGTCAAGGGCAACGCTTGTAAAGCACCGGATTAAACCCTCTTTCGTCTTTTTCGTACAAACAAACAAAAAAAATTCTTTAAGACAGAGATTAAGAACAAATGTCTATGTACAAAACATACCAAAAAGCAATGTTGTAAATGACAGCTGGCGAATTACTCAGGACGGTAGTTAAAATATGTGAAATAACCCAAAATAAAACCTTTTCTCTTAGCTCACCATTGAACAAAGGTTGAAATATAAATAACGCTTGTGTTTGTTTAAACCGCAAACAGCGACAAAGCCGATAGTTTTTATACCAATGTTCAATAGGAATTGAACCATCTGCCAATAACTTCGAATGCTAGTTTTTGGAGCTATAGAGCTTAATTCATGCGAAGTACCTTTGAAAAAGAAACAAATACATGTTGGTTTATTCAATAAAACCAATTGTTTTTTAACAGAATTAAGCGACGACTTCTTCAAATAGTTGGCGGCCCTTTGTGTTTGCGAACTTAAATTTTATTTGTACCGTTTCAAAGAATTTTCCCCCGGGGAGTAGAGTGAAAAGTGTTTCGCAAGAGTGGAATCCAAAAATAATTTTTTCTATTTAATCATGAGAAAGGAAATGTCTTATGAATTCCATGGTACTGCCGTTTAGTTTCCTTTGTCTTTGAGATTAATGATTTTATTTTCTAAAATGTTTTCGTCATTTTCGGTTTAAATAACTTGACTTTTGCCTGTTTTTAAACACAGCTTTAGGAATAACAGTTTTTTATGTTTTGTTTCATTAGATTTTTTGAAACTAGTTTTATGAATTATAATTTAAATTCATCCAGTTCCAAAACAAACTTTGTTAACGCCTGCCGGATCAGTTACTGCTCTAGCGTAAGTTTCGCTTTGTAAAAGGGCTCTGCTTCACCGAATAATAACTAAAAAAAAATCAGTTTAAAGGTGAATTATCATGGCTTGGGTCAAATTTTTGCTGCACAAAATAGAAGCCCAACAAGGTGTACGCAAAAAACAACACGCTGTTTCTCTAGTTTGTTTTGCAATATTTTTTGTAACTCAGGTGACGTATTTCAGTATAAAAGTTACACGTTAGTTTTTCAGCAAAACAATCTAGGTTTTTGGATTGAGCAATGAAACTGAATATTTCTTCTCCATGGTAACAAGGCTGCCTTTCAAAATATGCTGCTTTCCATATATATGTATATAAATTGCCATTAAGCAAAATTTCTTTAAATAATTTATTTCATTAACTGATTAAGCGTGTCTATGTGTTTCATGTTATTTTTAGGGATATGAAGGCTCACTGTTGAAATTAACTGATAAACAGGTTTGTTGTTATTTCTGCTTCCAGTTTATTCTACTTAACTTTAAAGCTGGAAATAAACGATCTTGTCATTTAAGCGAATCTGTAAATTCAGTTAGCGCTGACCCTGTTCATCACAGTTTCCCGTTTTAGGTTGAAATGTTAGGGTTAGCAAATGGTAATTCTGAGACTGTCGGAGACGCCGAGATGGCCTTTTTAAAATCTAAGACTTAAGGATACGAAAAATCCGAGGAAAATCCGAGACTTCGAGACGCAGAAAGTAATAAAAAAATACGAAACTTCAAGACATGGCAAAAAACAGCCACAAAAAACATGACGAAGTTTCGAGAACTAAAACTCGTTTTGCCGAGACTTTCGGTTTTTAAGGGACCATCATTCCCAGCCCCGTAATCAGCTATGTACGGGCATATGAGCATTTCAGAAGTTTTGAAACCGTTTTGAAAAGCATAATTGATTAGTTTAAAAAATTGTTTCTTGTTATTATTGTTATTTAACATTTGAAACAAGAGGAAGGCAAAAACGAGTCAATACAAAAATAAACAGACAAGAGAAACCATCTTGGCAAATCTATATTTTGTTTAAAAATAACTGAAGATAAAAAAATAGAGATAAAAATAATGATATAAAAATAATGATAAAAAACAATTTTTTCCTTAATAATCGTTGCATTAGAATGATTAACGAAAAGAATAAAAAGATCTTTCATGGGATCAAAAAATAATTTATTGATTTTCTTGAGGAAATGTTATCTTATTTTCTTAATCGTTAACTTTGCCGTTGGTCCTATAGATATATGGGCCGTTTGTTGCTGGGGGTCACGTGACCACAGCTACCTTAAATCAATCAGCTATGACAAAATGATATCCAGAAATGGAAAGAGCAGGTTGACGTTAGTAAGATGCCAAAGTTTCAGCTATTGATTTCAAATATGTGAAAAATGGCCATGGCAAGCAACAGAAAAGACGATATTCGATTCTTTTAAGGATTAGTGTGACGCCTTGCTGTCCGGTACCATTTTCACATACATTTCCTTAGAAAAATGTTTATTTTATATTTGCCCTCATTTTTGAAATATTTAACGTTGAGACTTGAAACTATGCCTTCTAACTAATGTTAACCTTCTCTTTCCATTTCTGAACATTATTTTGTCATAGCCAATAAATTTAAGGTCAGGATGTGGTCACGTGGCCTATAACTGCAAAAGGCCTATTATTTATAACTCGCTGCCTCACTCTATTTAAGTGTTTGTCTAAAATAATAGGTACACATTAGTTAGCATAATTATTTGTAGTAGTAGTAGTTGCAGTCTATAAAGCACTTTTGAACTTAAGGATTTGAGCGCTATATATATAATTTTGCTTATCATTATTATTACTAAATATTATTATCATTAATACTATTACTATTACTATTACCATTACCATTACCAGTACCAGTACCAGTACCAGTACCAGTACCATTCCCATTACCGTAACCAGTACCATTACCATTACCATTGCCATTGTCATTGCCATTGCCATTGCTATTACTATTGCTATTGCTATTGCTATTGCTATTGCTATTACTATTATTATTATTAGTTTATTTTTAAGTTAAACATATATATTTCGTCATGTTATTCCATACTTTACTATCTTATAACAATAATGAAGAAAACAATTACACACTCCTACGAAAGGAATAACTTGAAAGTTGTCAGGATCGCTCCTCTGACATCTACAGAACTCCCTTTGTTTAACCGAATGTAAAGACGTGTCGATAAAAAACTAAACGTGTCCGTTTAATTGGTTAGTTTAATAATAAAATCTATGTGTATTTTTCAAATCTTACGATACCTATAGATTGAAAAAAAAGCACAGTCAATGAACCAATCCATCATGTTAACGTGCACTCTCTTTATATGAAAAAAAGATCTCTATTTTTTAAAAAATTTATATGTATATTTGTTTTACATTGCAGGGCAAACCCTCAGTAAGTATGCGGCAGTTTATGCTAGTATCCAGTAATCGCGGTGGTCCAGTCAAACGGAGAATATCTCGACCACCTAATGGGGACTGGGGCAAGTTAAAATCTACCATGGCTCCTCATTCAAACTACGCCTGTATATTGCAGGAAGTGACGTATTATCGCTGAGTTTTCCCTATTTTTAATCTAATGTTTCTTATACTTCGTTTATTAATTAATCGTGGCGCCTCTTTTGGCTTTAAATTAGTTGACAAATAATGCTGTTGAAATTATGAATTTGGGATACTGCTGAGGTATTTTAGAGCTTTTTTTTAATCATTTTGTATAAAAGTACAAACGGATGTGCTGCCTGCATCATACATGGCTCTATAAAGATTTTGAGAGTCTTTCCATTGACGGATTGATTTTGTGATGGAATTTATTACGGTTCCCCAATTTTTGTAAATTGTTTTCTATTCCTGAATGGCATAAGCAATATACTTCTCTAAAATGCCTTTGAGTGGATCTGTATACAGGAATAAATTTTGTTTTCTGTAATAAATTCAGTTGGCGGTGACGTGACTGACCCAGTGTGTGACTCTTTCTAACGGTATGGTCGAGATTTCAATTCCCGGGCCTTACCGGTGTGCCTTTGCTGAGCAATTCATGATGCTTTGCCTGACTTGATCCAGGCGACTCAACTGTATTAATGAGTATTAGCTTTGCTAGGGGCTGACTTGTCATGGATTAGTGTCCCGTCCAGGGGGAGTTAATACTACAGAAACCGGAAATAAGCATTAGGCTCCAATGACCCACTTGGCTCTTAAAAAACATCTAGCTTTATCTTTTTAGTAATAAAACTATATATCTAAATCCTTTTCCGAGCCAAGTGGATCATTGGAGCTGGTGCTTATCCTCGGTTTCTGTAGTGTTAAGCGGATGATTTGAGATTTGAGCCTCGGACCTTCAGGGGTCGCAAGGTAGAAATCTTACAATTGCACCAACACACCACCGTCTTTTTCTGCTGTAAAATTGCCACAATAAACTTCTCCTGTAGCAGTTTCTCAAGAGGCTTTAGTAATGATAAAAATTGTTTTGGACAATGAATACAGGCAAGAGCACATACTTAAAGGTTCGAATACCATTTTATGTATATCATTCCTTAATATTAATTGCCCGGTTTTTCCACTCTCTAGCCCGTTGCCTTTGTAACATTTGAAGGGCGTGAAGAAGCCGAGGAAGCCAAGTCAGCTTTGCAGGTACGGTCTGATTACGTCACTTGATGGCGTTCGATTTTTCATGCAGGTGACCAGGGGGCGTGACACCCAGTTTGTTTGATATATTCCTTTGAAAATATATTCACAACTTACTTTTGCTTTGGCTGCGGTTGTTCATCAGGGTGTCAGGTTCGATCCCGATATCTCCCAGACGTTACGACTGGAGTTTGCAAAGTCAAACACAAAGGTTACCAAGCCAGTCAATCGCCAAGGTGTGCTTTTGACAGGGACGCCGTTTCAGCCCCGTGAAGCTCTCAGTGAGTATAATATAATTGTTTTGATAAAAAAAATCACAGTCATAGCTCAAAAAAAAAGTTATTATTGCGGTACGGAGTCATAAAAGCAAAAGGTGTAATTTCGTGTAAGCTTAAGACGAGACAGAAACCTTAGAAACCCATAAACTTGCTGCCCTCGGTGTGCCATTTACCTCTCCCCTCCCCAAACCACCCTCCCCTCTCTCTGTCAGAGCTCCGTTTTCTGGGTACGAATCTGAAGCTTAGGCTTAGAATAAACGGATTTAATACACAAAGTCGAAACAGACGCTGGACTCATTTAGAATCGAACTGAGGACCTCCAGCACAGAAGGCAGCGCATTTACTTCTTATCTACGGGAAAAGGACAACAAACAATCGCTCCTTAGGACTCCTGAGATTTTATTAGTGAAGAAAAGATTCTAAATGCAAACCGGCTAGTGTGTGAGCAGAATCAAATACATTTACTGTGTTTTAATAAGTGTTATATTCAGTGATACTCTGCCTGAAGAGTCGAATAAGTAATATGTTATGAAGATTTATATTATTTAATGATATATAGTATGGTATGGTATGGTATCGTATGGTACGGTTTATAGAAGAGTGTATATATATGTAAGATCTATGATACAAAGTGCAAGGGGAACGAATGGTGTGCCGGTTTTATGTAACGGTATGGTTTGGTATGGTATGGTATAGATAGAGTATGATACTTATCGTTTTGCATATTTTTTTCTTTTTTTAGTTCCTCCCGAGCTCGCCCCGAATTTTTTTGCTGCAGCAGCTGAACCACACCTGGCGTACCCGTAAGTATCTAGATACTTCATGCATGATTATACATGGCATTCCCGAAAGTATCCAGATACTTCATACATGATTATACATGGCAAACCACTTTAAAGGGAAACTTGCTAACATTGTAACACCTATAGCCACTGTTTAGTTCTAAAAGCTCATTGTAACGAAGAAAAAGACCAATGAATTTGATTAATAGTCTGAATATTTACTCTTAAACGTACAGGCCATAATCATTAGCGTTCAAGAACGGGGTGGGGAGATC
>JAOBYJ020704832.1:0-13075 GCA_025403565.2 Palythoa heliodiscus | reverse complement strand
GTGGCTCAGGGCGATTTTAAACCCTAAGAGGTACCATCCAAAAGTGCACATGCACACAACATTTTGATCAATGGTATTGCACAAGCCCTAAAAGGTACTGTACTGTATGGAAATGTCAAATTTTCGTCTCTGCCACCCTAAGTGGTACCAAATCCTTGAATTTTTACCCCTAAGAGGTACGACGAGCATCTCCACCCCAAAATGTTGAGTCACCCCCCCCACCAGGCTGGGAGTCTCCTGGTACTAAGGTACGATCTCACTGCAGTGAACCAAATTCTCAGTTCATGTCTCCTTAGCAGCTTTTCACAGCCTGTTCGTCGGTTTGCTCACAGACTAGGTAGTGCAAGATATTAGGAAAAGACCATCTTAATACATACCTGAATAACTTGTTGAAGCCCTATTTATTTTTTTTGTAAATAATATATTTTCTAAGCTAAGATGTTCTTTTTTCATAAACGTATATTTTCCCTTTAAGCCTTGAGTCATTTCTCCTTTTAATTCAAGGTTCCAAGCAAATTTCTCCCTATTTCAGACTTAGCAAGGTTGGGAGGTCTGCAGAATGGGTTGTAAGGAAGTGTGAAGGAAAAATATACATTCTGTAAATTGAATATACTGTCTTTGGCAAACCTGTGTTTACTTAGTACTACATTGTACATAAGTTTTGTTTTTTATAATACAAAGATTGAATACTAAGAACATTGAAAGGTAGTCTAGTATTTAACTTTTTATAAGCCCTTTTTTAATTTTCTTCATATATTAAATAATTCTTGATATATATAGATTTCAACAGGAATTTATTATAATTTTTCTGTCATGTTAATACTGGTACTTTGAATTTTTAAACCACAATTTGGATTTGAAAAAAATTAAATGAGTGAACAAAAAAGACAGGTTATTGAAAATGAGCCAAACAAAATCAATTTCAGTGCATTTTATTTACAGTAATTCCAAATTGTTAGAACTGCATTCAAATTTCTTTTAACACTTAGTCAGCTGGACAAAATCTAAGATGTTGGTTTTGAGATTTGAAGTTCTCAGAGCAGGATTAGCAACTAATAAATTATTCTACACAGCACCATGAAAAATTAATATTTTATATTGAATCCAAGCTTTTGCATAAACATGAGTCTGCTAACAGAAAACACATTTAAAGGCGTCATAGAATTACACAAGGTTTGTTCAGCTGTTTTATACAGTCAAAGAAGTAAGAAAGACAGTTAATATATATTTTGGAAACACAATTAATATATAAACTTACAATAGTATCAAATGCAAATACATTTTCAGAGGTTTATGAGTGTTATAGAAGATGCAATGGTTGGAGAATATGCAAAACATGCACTAGACAACTTCATATTTATTAATAAATTATTCCACCACTTAATAAGCGTTTCAATTGTTTTCAAAATTTTATTAGTTCACAGCTAAGAAAATTTAATGCAGTTTGCTATGTTCACTGTATGTAATCACCCTAAGGCTTTCAATCTTCGCAGTTCAGACCCGTCAAGATGTCAGCAAAAACACAGGGAGATATATGACATAAGTATTCACAGTTTTCCAAAATATTTATAATGAAAACATTTTTTACATATAGATATAGAACTATTTGACTTGACAATTGACTCATAGCAGCTGTGAGTATGCTTTTACCAAATGTATGAAAATCAGGAGATATCAACCCAGAGCAGAATGACTAAATTCAAAATGGGAAGTCTACTGGCAAAACTTAGCCCGATTTTCAGATGGGGCCTGGGTTTCACTCCACCCCCAGATTTTCAGATGGGGCCTGGGTCCTATGCTTCACTCCAGGAGTGAAGGATGATCCCATAATTTACAATTATCTTGAATGATCAAATTTTGAAAAAAACAATCCATGGCCTTGAACATTAAATTGTTCTTCTTTCCCTAATTAAGACAGAAAGTGTTGTAAGTCCTTTGTTTTAAATTTGTTTGATATAATAGAGACACGATGTCAGAGACCAAATCTTGAAGGGTTTTTGTAAGTTTGTAAATTAGACAGCAGAAAATTCGTATTTTATGGATTTGGGACAGTTAAGAGTGCATCATAAGTTACTCCAATGTATTCATTAACAACTTCCTGGCTATCAATATATTTTTTATTGATGTCACTAACCATATTTTATAGCTTTTAGTCCAGTTGTATTGTGTTTAACTGGCAAGACAGATTTTATTTATCACAAGCAGTCTACTACTGCCAATATCTACTACTTAATGTATATCAAACTCAACTTTTGAGGAGGTCTAGGCAATGTTTGAATGTTATATAATCACCCATTGTTTTGATTTTTTATCTTCACTGATCAGTAATATTTCTCCTAGTGACAGGCATCTGTGCCACCCATTTGCTTTATGGACAAAAAAAAATTAGTTCATTATCCTTTACTGTTTCATCCAATTTATCTGTCTTCACTAGTTGGGATATGCATCTACCCATTTCTGTACCGATGGGTTTGCACACCAGTGGGTGTCCAGACCAATGGGTGTCCATACCAGTAGAAACCCATTAAAATTATATGTGGAGCATCTCAATGTTACTTGACAACTGCTCCTCCAACCTAGCCTATAACCAAATCAAACACAAGAAATTAATATTAAAACCTTTGATATACAAAATGTTAAATGCACAAGGAGTTGGGTCAAGCAAACCTTCCCCCCCTTCCCCCTTACTTTTTTTACTCTCAAAATTGTATGGATTAACTAATTAACAAAGATCTGGCCTAATCATATCTTGATTAAGGACACACTGTTTGACCCTAATTAGATGAGGTCAGCATTGATAACGTTATCACAGCAAGTCATTGAATCTAGACTTTCCTTAGAAATTTTAAATTTTTTCACAAAAGTAATAACTACACTGTCATATTTCATTTTATTTATAGTCTTTTGTAGTTTTATTAGTCAAATTGGTATTTTTAAACTATTTTCTTTGTTTTTAAAAAAACTTGAAAATCCAAGATGGCAGCCAGGTTGGATTTTTGTTTTCATTACCATGACAACAATAGCAGTTTAATCAGTGATTGCTGCTATGGAAATTAATTACTGAATGATGTAGTAAAGCCTGGTTCACACTTGTGAAAATTAATAAGCACAAGCACAAGCACAAGAAAATTGACGTGTGAACATGTGTGAAATAATCACAAGAACAAACACAAAAAGAAACATTTTCCTAAATCTCTTGTGCTTGTGCTTATGCTTATTTTGTTTGTTTCACCAGTGTGAACATCTGTGAAACAAGCTCAAAAGCATAAACATGTTGTCACTAGTTTCATTTTCTTGTGGTTATTTCATGCATGTGTGTGAACATAGTTTCCTTATGCTTAAGTGCTTACAAGTTCTTATTTCACAAGTGTGCCATGTGATTTACTCTTACAAACTGTTAATCCTTTTGAAAATCATAAGATTAAGTGGGGTTCACTCAGTCCCCCCTCACAATTTTCGAAAGGTTTATCAAAAAGGCTTGTGTATTTAAGAGTTAAATCACAATCATGACTGCCAGAGACTGGTTGGAGAGACAGGGTGTAGAAGCAGTCTAACTTCCTGGACTTGCCACACCAACTTTTTTTTCTGAACATCAGGAAGATCAGGCCAGGAAGTGGCTATGAATGGCCATGGTTGTAACCTCACTTCGCTTGCTCTGCAGCAATGACTTACCAGTTCTCTCTCAGCCTCTTTAACCTTGACTTTTGCAAGTGTGATATCCTAGGGAGCAAATTTACAGAGTAATATTTTTATGGTTTCTAATTTATAATAATTGTATCTAGGGACAAGAACTTGACATGAGAAATAAATAAAACAGAATTAAACATGAATAAAAAAAGTGGGCAGAAGTTGTCAATGAAGAATTTTTATAAACAGAATGCCCCACTACCATATCTTAGTACAGGGTGGTAAAGGGGTGTCCCAGAAAACGAATCACGGTCTTATTTCGAACACTGTAACGGATCACGGTAAGAGATTTTTACTGGAATAACAAATCACAGACTTAATTTTAAGGCAAAAATGGATCACTATTGCATTTTTGACACCCCAATAATGAATCACAGGTCTATTTTTAACCTAATAACGGATCACGAAAAAAGCCTTTACCACCCTGTTAGTATATGCTAAGCAGCCGTATGACCAAGTATCAAAAAGAACAATAAAATGTGGAGTTGATTAATACTTACTGGTGGCAAGCTATGATAGCTGTCCAGTTTGGCCTTGAGGGGCTTGACTTCCTCTTTTAACAAATCAACAGCCTAGTTAATAAAATTAACATTAACATCTTTAGTATACTTAACAATTTTAATGATAATGATGATAATGATGATGATGACGATAATGATAATGATGAAGACAATAATAGTAGTGAAAGTTATGGCAGTCACGATTACAGTGAGTGGTTAGTATTTACACCTGAGCCAATCTCTATAAGCCAAGGTTGAACCCTGGGCTTAGCATTGGGGCTGGTATAAATTTAACTGATCTTAATCTGACTCAGAGGGTTTTCCTCTAACAAAAATCAGTCTTTACCAAGAGATCTGTGCCATCTTCCCAAATTATAATATAGCTATTGGTTATACAGCAAAAAAATTTGAGATGTAAATAAGTTATTATAATTATCATCTTTTTATGTTCACTTGGCAAGGGACACTAAGTTGTCACTCTTCAAGGCCACCAGAGAGTTTTTTCTTCTCTATGGTTGTGAAACTTGGTCGACCCTGACCCCTACCCTCACAAAGTCATGGAATAGCTGCTACATTGGCATGTTGTGGGTAGCCTTTAACATCTCATGGAAGAGTTATACTTCCAACAATGAGCTTTAAATGGAGACCTGCCAAGAGTAGCAGACAAGATAAGCAGCAAGAAAGATGCAGCTTACTGGACTTTACCAAAGCATCCTAATATTCCAGCACACAAACTAATTCTCTGGGAACCAAAACACTCTAGTTGTGAGTTGGCGGCATTGATGGATCATCAAGTGTCATGGAGCGAATTTGCTTTGGCTTGGCTCTGGCTGACGTAGTAGTAGTATGTTCATGGGCAGTTGTGTGGAATGACAAGGCTAGCTCAAGCACAAAAATGGCATGAACAGAGACAAGAGAAAACTCTTGTTTTACTTTTGCACAAGGTTCAGGGCATGAAATAAGGTCAACTTGGGAAGCTGGCAGGCAAACAACATTTTAGCCTGCGAGCAGACCCTTCTCAGAGGAAGGGTCTGCTCACAGGCTAACAACATTTGAGTGAAAGCTCAACTGGCAGATTTGATTTGTGGCCATATTTGGAACTAGTACTCACTTATAATTATTTCTTGCATTTTTTTTAACTTTATTCAATTCTAAAATTGATAATGGTAAGCCAAAAATTATTTAGACTGCCACCTTTGATGACATTACTGTATTTGTTCCGAGTCAGCGACGTTCCTGGCCAGTTTTTACCTGTAAGCCAGGATGCACAAGTTTAAAAAAAATGTTTAATATTGCATTATAGAGGTAAATGATACAAGCTTGATGACCAGAAATTTTAGCCTGCATGGCTGGCAGTCTTGGAAAGAAGGCAAAAAAAGTTGAAATTCCGAGTGTTCAAGCAAAAAGACTGGGGAAGATTTTCCTTGTTCTCTCCCCAGTCTTTTCGCTTGAATGCTCGAAATTTCAACTTTTTTCGCCTTTTTTCAAAGACTGCCAGCTACGCAGGCTAAGAAATTTTGGACAGACTTATCTTCACAAGTTTGTTTAACTCTTGACAAAACCAGTTGGAATTTTTATAGTGCAACGACACCCTTGGACCTATACAGATTTCTGCGAAATTTCAAGTAAAAAAACTCGTAAGCCAGTGCTTACCTGGCTTATAGGCTCGTAAGCCAGTGTTTACCTGGCTTATAGGCTCATAAGCCAGTGTTTACCTGGCTTACAGGCTGGTACGCCCCTGCTATTTCACAAGCTCCCTGCTTGGCCTAAACTCTCACTAATAAAAAGGCAAGCTAGTTACCTCGCACACTCAAGGTAGAACAGCTATTCTCACCTCAGCTTTTGCCACTAAAGTTTCATGTCCAACTGCCTGATCAAATCCTACTTGATGATGGTTTTCCTGACAATTAAATTTTATTATTTATAAATAATTAATATAGCATAAAAAGATTTACATGTAAACTATGTACCTGCACTATGAACTAAAAGGTTCATGACAGGCTGCAAAAGGATTACATGAATGTATGTTCTTCTGCTGGGCCATGACATTATCTTTTATTTTGGCTATATTATAATTTATTAGGTCCATGATTCATTACAGAAGCCCCAATTAGGCCAAAGGATGGACCTCATGATCTGTATTGAGGTAATAATCTGAATTAATATTAAATAAATTCAATAAATTACTGCATTTCATCAAAAAGCCAATGCTTTAGTTTACACATTCAATTAATCAGATCTTGGGCTCTTTAGATATTTATGGAGGCATTCATGCAGCCTCAGTTTGTAAAGATAAGACTTGTACATAGTGAAATCATGTTAACTGGTTTTAAACCAAATATTACTTAATAATGAAAACTTGGGAGTACAAGTGCCACAAAGTTTGGATTGTGTGTGTGTTTATTCTGCCCAAAGGCAGGTCCATTCTTATAATTATTATCTTCTCTCCCTGGCTCTCTTCTTTACACATTGATAAGAGTTGCCATTTTTTACTCTATCTAGCATGAATTCCCATTCTTGGTCTTCCTGGAGGCCTTCTTCCTTCTTTTTGTAATCTCCCTTCAATTATAAGAGGGAGCAGATTTCCGTGCCTCAGTGTAGTTTGGATATAAAGTTTGGATATAAATTAAAAAGTTAAGAAGAATTAGAAGACCAATTTATTATCATTTTGAAAGTTGACTTAGCATATCCATTAAATTAAAACAGGATTAGTTGGACTAACCTTAAGTTCCTTTATGATTTTATGGTACTCAGTACATTTACTTTTTAAAAAGCCAGTTTCTTGGTATCGTTTTTCAAGCAGTGGTTTTTGTAATGACTCTTGCTCTTTAAGAGCCTCGAGTGACCTAAAACAGTTAAAATGAGCAATAACTACTAAAAATAGTATATACCACAACTCATATCATTCTGTTTGAGTCTTCCAAGATATTTCAAGGGACTTTTTTTCAGTTCTAACAAAAAACTAAAACAATATTTTATTAATACTATTTGACTTAACGACTTAATGAGTATTTTTGACTCGGGGAGTCATGGAAGGACAGACAATAGGACTTGAGGACCCCTTCATGGTCTACCTACCAGTTCTAGTTGACAGTCCACGACACTGGGCTCACCCTACTCTTTTTTGACAAGTGTCGTGGGTTCTTTTAAGTCCCCCAAGAGGAGATCGAGAGACTAGACCTATGGTTTAACGTCCTTATTCGAGAAAACGTGAAGGTCTAACCATTTGCAGATGTTGAAACAAAAGCAGCACCTTCTCCTCAGTTATTTTAAGACCCTGAGTGTTGGTCCAGCCAGGAATCGAACCCTGGCCTCCCACACTGTAGACTGGCGCCTTACCAACTGCGCTAACTAGGTAGCGGTAGACATAATTTTTGACATGAAGTCTAGCAGAAACTGAAATTGGTCTTTTGCAAAAAATAGTGCCTGAAGTGAAGCAAATTACAGGGTTCTTTCCGTTTGCTCAAAGTAAAATTCAAGGATTTTTCAGGAGTGCTGAACTTTTTTAAGGTATCTTTAGATCGGGGCAGGGGTGGAGTAAGTATGGCAACACAGCTCTGAAGTCAGTATGCAATTCACGATCGAGAGCTTAATCTGTATTATATAAAAAACAAAAATTATGTCAGAAATTTTTCTATCAAGAGGACACAAATTACACTAAGCGGACTGCAAACTCAAAATTCAAGGATATTTTCAGGTTACTCTTGACTAATAAAACATTTTACAAGGAATCTCAGGACTGGAACAAAAATATCCTGAAATTTAAGGAATTCCACTGAGGTTTTCCAGGTGGTATAAAAACCCTAAAATCATCAGGAAAAAATTCCAACTTCAAGCAGAATAATCGTTGACAATTACTGCAAAGGTGCAGCATTAAGATATCTGACTTCCAACCACAAGGTCCTAGGTTCAAACCCTGGTTCAGCCAAGTGTTAAACATTCTTTCTGCCAAAATTGACTCAGTTTTTCATTTTTACAAGGTTGGTAAAATGAGTACCAGCTTCTGCTGGGGGCTTAACCTGTGACAGATTGGTGTCCATTCCAGGGGGAGTCAATGACTCTAACAGGGTGCAAAATTAATGTCAATTAGCCAGCTTTGGCTGGCTAATTTGGTTCTGGGCTGGTAAAAATATCTCAGAAGTACATTTAGGGCTGATTAAAATCCTATTTTTTTCACTGGGTTGGCCGAAAAATTTCTTTATTTCATACCCTGTCTCATCCACTTATCACTACAGAAACCAGAGATAAGCACCAGTTAAATTTTAATGATCTTAATTAAAATTCTGAAACTGCTTGACTTTCCAGGTTTTCCATGCCCCATACAAACCCTGGAAGTGGAGATCAATGACTCTGAGTCAATTATCAAATACAGTTAACTGTAGCAGGGTCCAAACTTTAACTTATTAGGCCTTAAAAATATGATTCACATTCACCATTGCCAAAATTACTATTTTTATGTACATACCTTTGTAGAGCATTAGCTTTGACAAGGGCATCTGTTGTCTTTGCAAGGAGTTTTGCAAGTTTGTGTTTCTCAAAATTTCTCTGCTCTTGAATTGATGATAAATCTTGTGATAGTTCCATCAATCCTAACAGAATGCTTTACACAATAACAATGCTGACAGTATGAATAAGATTAAGAATATTAAACAAATTGATAGCATAACACCAAGCCTGAACTAACACAGGTAAAAAGTCAAATAATCCAATTCTTCTAAAAAATAATTTTATATCAATTTTATTACTCTTTCTAATAGTTAATAGGACGGTACCAACTGAACTTCCTATGCAATATATGTCATTGTCTGCTATGATTTCCCACTTCTCAACTGTACATTTTTCAGTAATATGAAATTAAAGGAAGGATAAATACTCTTGTCAGAAAAAAAATTGGTATAAATACCCTGAGTGGGAATCAAAATCATGTCTCTCTGTTTTCTACTCAGGAGTGCTAACCACTACACCATCAGGGACCACCATGTAATAGTTTCATGATTAGCGGAGTTGTCTTAGTGCAGACAAATACTACCGTATAGTGTCTTTGCCTCATAAAAGGCTCAGATCCACTGAATAATACTAAATGTGAGGGATATACAGTAAATATACATTGAGTGTCTCATAAATATACCAATAAATACTTTATTTGAAGTTATCAGTGCCACAAACTCTTGGACTATTCACTTTAATTTATAATAAAAATCATATTTTTATTTTTCTTGTTATTTCTCGTCAAATCTATATGAAAAGGTCATCAGGCAAAAGTCTTCAATTGAGCAATGGAAAACTGTCATATCGAATACAAGTCACATTGTTACATGAATTACCTTGACATTGAGCAGTCTTTAAGGCCAAGTATCACAGCAATATTTGCAAGTGTTTGTAAGCTAACAGTGCCAGAGTGTGATAGGCTGGACAGTGGAAAGCCAACTCTGTTCAGGATTTTCTCCAATCGTTCAGCTGTTAGTTATGAAACATTAATTACATTAGGCCATTCCCACTTAAATTTCTGTTTATAGCGTCAGTCATTCAGTAAAAAAAACAAAAAATAACAGGCATAGGTCTAGCTTTATGCTGCTTTAAAGATAGCCTGCGAGCAGACCCTTCTAAGAGGGAGGACATCTGAGAAGGGTCTGCTCGCAGGCTGCTTTAAACAAAGGTAACATTTTACCTTTCACATAGAGTTTTTCTTTAAAATAAACTCCTTAGCTTGATATAAAGTGCAGGCCAATGGCATGCTGCCATGGTCTGGTTTCTTAGGCAATGGCAAAAAATAATTTCAAGCTGCAATTTCCATACTTGGTCATACTTTACTATGCATAAAAAACTCATACACTTCCAATGCCCTAACCCTAACCTAACAGTCTAAACATACAGTAATTTATGGATTTTTATGCGTGCATAATTGAGTATGCCCCAGTATGGAAATTATCCTAAAATTAAAAATTCTATAAAAAAATTTAATTTCTGAATGCTGTTACAAACTCTTTTATTTCCCGCCCAAACTGACCTTGGGTTGCCTGTGGTTTGGACAGTGGTGCTATGTAAGCCTAGGGAGGCCAGGCTCTGTTTGTATTGCATAATGTATTACAAGTGTTTTTTATAAGCCTTTGTATGGGAATTTAGACTCAAATCTATAAATCTCTAAATAATAGTTTCTATTGTAACTGTTTCACTCTGGTAGCGATTTACGGCCATCTTGAGGACTTTTCATAAACCTCTGCCCGCATTTACAACAGCAAAGATGTCAGTTCATTGCTTAATTATTTACAGATTTATGGCTTTGAGTCTAAATTCCCATACAAAGTCTTGTAAAAAAACGCTTAAAATAATTTATATGCTACTCAAACAGAGCTTTGGTTTCCCGTGTGCAAACATAAAGCTTACCTTCCGCTGTATACTCGACCGTTTTCTGACGCAAATCTTCAATTACAAGTTCAGTATCTCTGTCTCGCCTTATGTTCTTCTCTGCCAAATCATACAGAATGTCAAGTGTCCTATTGTTGAATTCATAACGAGGGATATCTTGCCCAGCAAATATTTGCTCCATCCACACTCTTACCTTTAACAAAATTTGAGTTATCTGCGATTAATATTTTAGGTTGAAAAACACTCAGAACCAGATCTAAAACCAAAGCATGCAAAACTATCCAAAAAATAACATTCTAGACCGTTTACTGCAGTTCGTAAATTACCTTCGCGTGCTTTTCATATGTTTCTTTGTTGTCCATTTTTCAAATCGAGTTTTCAAACATGGCGCCCCGAAGACCCATAATGCATTGCGATTTTATGAAGCATACTTGAGTTCCAGGCTGGGTACTAGTAACACAACCAGCCAATCACGTGGCAATTAGCTGGAGGCAGCCATATTGTCTCTCTTAATCACTGATCGTAGTTTGGGTGAGAAAAGGAAGTTACAAATTGTAGCTGTTTGATCAGCTGCGTTGGACGAATATTATGGCGTATCATTCGGAAAAGGCTCCCAGTGATCCGGACATAGCAGACACTGCCAGCAGTGGATTTTTTGCTAGTGATTTTAAAAAGTAAGTGTATTGTAGTTTGTAGGTCGTGTAGACATCTGGGTCACGAGACTCCCGGTAAGACTTTTGGAATACATGATCACTTTATTATGGCCTTCTTGTTCCCAGGCATGGAGATCTAAAATCAATGCTTGACAGCTCAAAAGATAATCTTAAACTAGAAGCTATGAAGAGAATAATTTCGGTAAGTACAAATCCAACCTTACTATATTCCATCTTCAAGGTACCAAAATCTTTGGGCATTGACCCCCAATTATGAGGCTGCCTGTCATATTTCATTTTCAGAGTTACTATTGTGACGTGGACTCTGATAAAAATTGAAGTTTGCAATTTTTTCATTGCCGAATTATTTATAAGTTCTTTCATTTTTTCTTGTCAGATGATGGCAGATGGCCGTGATGTCTCCGAGCTGTTTCCAGCAGTTGTAAAGAATGTTGTATCAAAAAATGTGGAGGTACACAGCCATTGATTCCTTCTCTAAACGAAACAGTTCATGCTTCAATATTTTTAAACAAAAAGTTTTTGTTAAAGTAAATTTATTTTTTATCGACATCAGAGGGAAAATATAAGTTGTTGTTAGAAATGAAGTTTAGCTATAAATATAATTCAATTTTGATGAGGTTTTAATAAACAGGAAGTGCGTTTTGTTAGCTCCTTTTGTCCTTTCCCACACTTCAAATAAAGTACAATATAAAGTATTTATGTTGTATAAAGTAAATAATTGCTAGATATTCAACATGTTAAATTCAAGCAATCATATAGTCAACAATTTTGTTAACATGGCCAGCTTATCTTAGGCCTACATTATAATACTTAAATAGATCCACCTGAAAATTTATTAAATTAAAAAAATGGTTGATGTTTGTTACATTCGACAAAGGAAAATGCATACTAATCTTTATTTTGCTTGCGGGCTCAAGCTTGGTACCATATACTTTTGAGTGATTTTTGTGTGGCTATTAAAAATGCCTCAACTTCATTCGTGACCGTGAGTGGCATGGTAACGAACATGTGCCTCAATTTTTGCTTTGGTGTTCTTTTGGCTGTATTTTGGAGGCGAGTGAAAGTTTTTGATCTTTTTTAAAAATGCTGTGTAGAAATAGGAGTGGAGCATTTATCACAACATCAGAAAATTGTAGGGTAATATATATTCTTGGAAAGAAACGTTGCTTTTCATGTCACAGACAATGGCAAATTTTTATCAAGATTTCATGTGTTGGCCGAAACTATAAATTTATCAACAAAACAATTTAATATTTTTTATATTAATGTCTTTACGATATTAATTTTATCTCGATGTTACACAGGCAGCCCATGCTATCTTTGTGAAAGAACAGACCAGTTTTAAAGCTGATTTCAAACTTTGTATTTAAAGGAAGAAATATCGTTTTTTTAAATCTTGAAAATTCTTCTACAAATAGCAGAAGTAAATTTTCCTTACCTCAGCTGTGTGTTCCATGTTTGTACTCAGCACATTTCGTGCTATTTAGAGACACTTAACAAAGGTTTTCCAGAGCAGTTAATTAAAATTGAATGCACTTTACTAATCTATGATTATTACTTATACTAGCTTTAGAATTATTTTGAATAATAAAAGCAAATTTGTAATTTCTATCTATTGAAAGAATGCTTTGACATCATTACTTATCAATATGTCGAATTTTATCTTCGTAATTTTGAAATTTTCTGCAGGTTTTTAATGTTAGAATGTATACCGTATTTAGCTAAATCCTTTTCCGAGCCAAGTGGCCCGTTGGAGTCAGTGCTTATCTCAGGTTTCTGTAGTGTTAAGCGGATGAGAGTCATTGACTCCCCCTGGACAGGACACTAATCCATCACAGGTTAGCCCCC
>JAOBYJ020704831.1:0-17655 GCA_025403565.2 Palythoa heliodiscus | reverse complement strand
TGTCTATCTGCCTATCTATCTGTTTTTCTGTTTAAGTGTCTGTCTGTCTATCTGCCTATCTATCTGTTTTTCTGTTTAAGTGTCTGTCTGTCTATCTGCCTATCTATCTGTTTTTCTGTTTTTCTGTCTATCTGTCTGTCTTTCTGTCTGTCATCTCAGTCGCGTTTCCTGCTTGTCGGCCTTTTTTAACCTTTCGAATACAGGCGCCAACGGCTGAGCAGGTGAATATTTTTTAAATTAATAAACCTATTGGAACTATTTTCAAACTACAACATTTTTAACGATGTTGTTGATGTTCTTAATAGTATAAAGGAATGTTGATTTAAGGTTTTTTTTAGTTTTGGTCGTACTTTGGTGACAGTCCGTTGCGCGGGAATACACTTAGGCCTTTCTTTACACTCACTGCCCTGAGTGTGGTTGTTCCTGTGCATCTGACTTGGGGTTAAGTGTGCATAGGAGAAAAAGAAAGCACTGATCGTCTTCTTCGATTCGAAGGACTTCAATGACGAGGCCTTGGCAGATTATGCTAGCATAATTTTTGACATAAAGGGAGCAAAAGAGCATAATTTTTTAAACGACCACTGCCAGAGGATAATTAGCAAATGTCAGCACTTTTTGGAGCATAAATTCATAAAATTGAGTTTACGTAGTAAATATGGTGTATTGTTACAGTGCGGACAATCGAACGATGAACGCTATGAGTTTATTTTCACTTTATTTGTACCAGTTTTTTTTCACTTATTCTGTAGTTATTTTTTATATTTTTCCAGAACTAACCAATCCCATTTGTGAACCGAAGCAATTGTACAGACTCGCGGCTGTGATTGGCTAGTTCGGAAAAAAATATTAAAATAAGTGAAAAAAAGTACAGATAAAGTGAAAATAAAGCCATAGCGTTCATGGTTCGAGTGTCCGCACTGTATTAGTTTGATTTAGTTGAAATCAAGAGAGTATATTCTTTTCGTTTAGACAGGTTATACAAATTGAACGTTAAGTCATTGAATGGATTCTAGAAACGGTTCAGAGATTCGAGCAGCTATTAAGTATTATGAAATGCCGAGGGCCAAGAAAACCTGCCATAGAACTCAAATAAATTTAGAATAAACATATTTGAAAAACCTCGTAACTTGGTGTCATTATTGCGCGCTTTAATAGGAGCACAATCTGCCAGGCCCTAAAAACATCCTTTTGACTGGTTACTATTTGCAATTATTTGTGACGCGAGCATGCAACTTCACTTCTACGTCGGATTTTTCAGCCCAAACATTTTTCGTTTAGCCGGACCCACTTTATATCTGTCCGGGGGATTGGAACAATAGTCATCTTTGGTCAAAAAGAGTTGGCCCCCCGGTCCCCCGGTTTTGACGTTCTTTATGCACTTTTTTTGCAAAATATCCGAAGGTTGCCCGGAGGTGTGACGGGGGTCGACCCTAGGGCAAGCCGCTGATACAGGTGTACTAAATGCTATGAAAAAACAGTCAGTTTCCAGGCCCTGTGCAAAAAACAGCGGAGGGCTTGGCGCGAAAGGTTTCACGCTTCAGGAAAAGATGGCTGTGGAGGGTTTTCTGAAGGCTACTAATAACAAATACCCACTACTGACTTATGAAAAAGAAAGCAAATGGAAAGGATCATTTTGCTTTATCCAGAGTGCAGATACACAGTTTGGATTGATTGATTCTTGGAATGGAGTACCGGAAGATGAACAGAAGTGGGATAAAGAGATCGTTTTAACTCGCAAGGCTATCGCTGCTGCAAATCGTCTTTCTCCTAAACCTAGATTTTTTGTAGTCTGTGGCGACCTAGTTAATGCGTTTCCTTGGCACAAATACAACGACGATCAAGTGAAGGACTTCAAGGACATTTTTAAAGAGCTTGATCCCTCAATACCTTTGGTTTGCGTTTGTGGAAACCACGATATCGGCGATTCACCCACTCCGGAGTCAGTTCGCAAATATCGAAGCAATTTCGGTGATGACTACTTTTCCTTTTGGGTCGGAGGTAAGAATCACATTTGCAGTATAGAAGAGGATAAAAATCTGTATGAAATTATTTTATCTAAGAGAGGAATCTAAGTTTGACCGTGAGTGCGAGTGCGGGATGTAATTGTTTCTAGTATAGAGACTCTGATATAACCAGCGATTACCAAATAACTTTGTAAAAGTACAGTTGTGTGTGCAACGTCTTTTTAAAATATTACAGTTTTTTAAACTCGGAAGGTTGGAGGGAAACGCAACTTAATCTTACTTTCCTAAAGCCTTTAATTTTGATCTTAATTTTAGGAAACCCAGATAAAAAAAAATTGCAGCTGTCGTTGGCGTGGGGAGAAAAAAATTGATGACCTCGAACAAACAAAAATTGCACACAACAGCTGAACCGGAAGAAAAAAGCCGGCAGAACAAGGTTCCGAGCTTTCGCTTTTAGATGTTTTGAACATTTTACCGGGTTTTTGCAAAACAATTCGTGTGAACAACTGATAACGTAACGTTTTGGGTTGATTGCAACGACCTCTGATAATTATGCTCAATATATTTTATACTGAGAATCAGAATAATATTTTTTGTAACATGCATGTATGCAAATTAATTTTCAAACTGTCATGTGCCGTGAAAACAAATTGTATTTATCATCTGATGTGGTCATTTCGATAAGACTATAATTGCAAGCGCATCGGTTACGAACCAAAAGAGAATTAGAGCTTGAATTATTTGTTTTCGAGGAACGTAATTCATTCTCAAACCTATTAGTGACTTTCTTTAAAAGCTTGGGGATATTTTATCTGTAGTTACTAGTTGTAGTTTAGAAAATTAGTGTCGGTTTTATTTGTCATTTTTAGTCATTAAAAGTTATTGTCATAAAACTAAAAGCCAGATCTGCATATTGTTAAATGTGACTTGGAACTTTTATTTAAACCAGAGCATATTTTTTATTCATTTTTGTCGTTATCCTTATCAAGCCATTTGAACTAGCAAACAGTTCCCTGTAAAATTTAGTTTAATTCACAGTTTTGTGTCATTTTGTCAAAGCAACGCTTTGTGTATGCCCAGAGTTTTGAAAATAAGAATAAATTACCAAATTCAAACAATTTTTTTTAACAAAACTGCACTTTTTAAAATAAAGACGATGGTAGTATCTTTACTGAACTTTTCACATATGATTCATTTGCTCATAATTTAGGAAATTATTTTGCAAGGTTAGACTTTCAAGGGTAATTGTTGTTAGAACCTCTATAGTTCCTGTTTCCTATTTTTATGGATTGATTATTCATGAAAAGGTGTGCACTGTTTTCTGTTTTAATGATCATTAGGCATAAATTTGTAACAGGGTCATAAAGGTTTTTTTCGTGATCCGTTATTGGGTCAAAAACAGGCCCATGATTTGTTATTGGGGTGTCAAAAATGTAATCGTGATCTGTTATTGCCTTAAAATTAAGTCTGTGATTCATAATTCCACCAAAATTTTTTATCGTGATGTATTATTGTGTTAAAAATAAGACCGTGAGTCGTTATCTGGCACCCCCCTTTACCACCTGGCTGTTGTAGGTATGGCGCGCCATTCTGGACAAAAATACTTAACATGTGAAATACAAAACTTGTTGTAAGAAATATGACATGTAGTAAAAATATAATACCTACTGTGTAAAATATACGACATGTTGCCAAACTATAATACTTATGAAAATATACAACTTATTGCGAAAATATAATACTTTATTGACGCCTGCGATCGGAGGTCAGCAGTATTTCAGGGAGCATGTGGATCTAGTTGCTTATATGCTTCAAGAATCTTCCGGTAAACGGACCATTCTTCACTTCTATTATTTTATTTCCTATGGCCCGTACAAATGTGAATTTAGGCAAAGGTGACATTTCTGGCTTATCTTTAAATAGGTCATTAAACATCTCTTGAACTGGCATCCTCAGCAATTTCTTCTGAAAAGGTCACCCCTGATTCTGCAAAGCCTTCGCTGTAAAGGTATTCACTGAATTGTCCTCTAGGAACATTCTCCACACTTGTACTCTTTGGGGACTGGTTTGTAAGCTGTACGTTCTGTGAAATTTTTCTTCGAAGGAACGCTTGATTTATAGGCACTGCATCATTTTGTTGGTTTGTAGTTTGTGGTTGAATGTAGCCGACTTACTTGATCTTCCAATTGTGCTCGGATAAAGAGCTTTTATCGTGTCTTCGATCTTGGGTGGAGCATTTTGAGCCCTTGTTGAAGGTCCAGACGAAGCTCCAGATCTGCTTTTGGCCAAGTTTTAAACTACCTCTATTAACTTATTCAGAACTGGATACTCTGCCATTTTGAACTTGACAGGACGACAAGCATGGAATATATTTGGCACGAAATATGCCAACTAAATCTGTATGCTCCCTGAAATATCGCTGACCTCCGATCGCAGGCGTCAATAAAGTATTATATTTTCGCAACAAGTTGTACATTTTCATAGTAAGTTTTATTTTTCGCAACCAGTTGTATATTTTACACAGTAAGTATTATATTTTCACTACATGTCATATATTTCTTACAACAAGTTTTATATTCGCACACGATAAGTATTTTTGTCCAGAATGGCGCGTCATATGTAGGTTTACTTCAAATTTAGTAGACCGTGCAAATGGTTGCTTTCAATAAATAAAGGATCCATTTACATGGGAAGCAAGAAAAGTTTCATCCACAATTAATGAAAGTTATTCTGAAACAAAAAATTTATTTGCATGACAGGTTTCATCCTGGGAACTTGGGTTGAAAATCAGTTTGTCAGAGATGAGCTCCACCCCACCTAGGTTGATATTCATCGCATTTGCACCTTTGTTTCTTTTGGCTCTGTTTTACATGGAATATTCAATTCTGTGTTTTAATTTCTTTCCGGTCTGAAGAGCGGTGATGAAATCATCCCAGGATGAACTCAACCCTTTTTCAAACTATGTACTAAACAGTAATGAGGAAATGACACCAGGATCATTTTGGCAGTTGTTTCAATCTGGTATCTCTGTCTTTAAGTAGTGTTTTGCGAGGGGTACTCACTATACAGGCAGTGATTTCAATAGAAGGCGGCTACCGGCGATTTTCTGCCTAAACTGCCGTCTACTTTGACTCAAAAAAAGAACACAAAATGAATAAAATGGAGACTAAAATTTCATTAATTACCCAATAAAGCCCCCTACTTTGGTTGAACAGCCGCTTACCCTAAATATTATTGAAATCACTGTACAGGTCCTGCAAGGGGTAGTTTTTTACAGGTTGACAGTGAAATCCCCAATTCATTTACAGTGACATTTCTTTTTCATAAATTTAGAGAGCAATATTTTGGGTTACATATTATGCATTTCAGGTAACCTTTACAGTGCAGACAACTGCAAGGCAGAAAAGAGCACCATGCAGTGAAAAATAGTCATCAAGTGTTTTAAATTGATATGCTATTTAAATAATGTGGCCTTGTGTGGTAGGTGTGGCATTGTGTGGTGAAAACGTATTGGTCACTAGTGTGAGAGACTGGTCATGGATCTTTATTACAAAATGATGTTATTTTATTCTTGAAAGAAAAAGGCACAAGAACATTCACTATACGATGAAGTTTTCAATAAAATTATTAGCATAGTATTTACAGACACAGGGGGTCAGGAGGAGATAGCTCCCCCAGTAATTTTCCTAAAAATGCTCTGAAAAGAGTCATATTATTGAAGTCAAAAAAAATATCTAAAGAAACAAATAAAGAGCCTGGTTTATTTGTGGTCAGAATTTCTATCACTCTTTTTGATGACTTTAATGAATTTCATGTTTTTTAACATTTACTAGCAGGGTTTGTACACCACCTGGAGTTCCTTGATTTTCAGGGTGTTTTGTTCCAGGCCTGCAATTTCTTGAAATTAAAATGGGTTTTTCTTAGATGGACCTGGAAAAACCCTTGAATTTTGAGTTTGCAGTCCTTACCGTGTAATTTGTGCCCAAAGAATCGTTTTTAGACATAAGTTTTGTTTTTTTAGAAATTATTGCATTTTGACTTGGAGCAGAGTTACTTTACACACTCGACTCCCATCTAGCCTGCGGTGCAGACGGCGGATGTGTCAGTTTTATATTACAGTATGTACTGTCTGCGTAACGGATCCTGAAAGCTTGTTCTCGGGTTTTTCCAATCATGTTGATTTGTTTCCGTTCCTTTTCAACCAAATATCTATCTTGAGGCTTTTCAATGTCACTAAAGCATAAATTACAATGAAATTGACGAATCATACATCAATCTTTTCAAATGCTGAATGCAGAGAACCAACTATTTTTAGCAAAAGGTCAAGAGAACACTGAATCGTGAACAACAGCATGTTGTTTACTTCATCGCATGTCAGGTTTTCAGCCAATTGCAAAGCATGTAAGAAACCAACCAATAAGAGAAGATTAACCATATCCTTGTGCAACAGAACAAGAGTTTGGTATCCATTACATAGACTGTATACCGGAGGTTTATACCAGCTGTGATGCAGGCTACTCCCATCCCGATCTGAAAATACCTTGAAAAAGCTAAGCACACCTGTAAATTACGTGGAAAAGTCCTGGAATTTTACTTTAAGTAAAAGCGAAGAACTCTGTACAAGCCCCTCATCTGAAGTGAATACATGCTTACTTTTGAGAGAATTACAAATTTATCTATTTAACTAATAAAATTTTATTTTTTTAATGTAGGAGTATATTTTATTGTTATAAACACCCAGTATTACAAAGATGGCAGCCAAGTGGAAGACACCAAGTCTGAACAGGACCAATGGTTTGACAAAGAGCTAGCAAATGCGAAGACTTGTGGAGCACAACATGTTGTTCTGTTTCAACATATACCTTGGTTCTTTGGCAGTGTTGACGAGAAAAATGACTACTTTAATATTGACATTAATACAAGGAAATCGATGATAAAGAAGATTAAGGACGCTGGTATAAAGTATATCTTTGCTGGTCATTACCACAGAAATGCAGGTGGTTTCGATGGTGACCTGGAAATGGTTGTTACAAGTGCCATTGGTCAGCAGATCAACAACAACAAGGACTCTGGATTGAGAATTGTTTGTGTTAAACCAGACAGGATCACTCACGAATACTATGAGCTAGATTACATCCCCACAGTTGTCGAACTGTGAGTTTTACCATATACATGTTGTGATGTCATATTGATATCACCTCTGGGTTGTTGCAGGTGATTGAAGTTCATAAATTTGATTCACAATAACACCAAGAGTTCGAAGTTACTCAATCTTCTCCCCTTGAAGAAAGAAATCATTTAGATTTTGGGTAAAATTAATCAAAGGCACATCAAAACCAGTTAGTCGGGGTATTGACCCATATAAATCCTTGAGTTTATCCCAAGAAACACAATAATTATTATTATATACAAAAAATGAGTGTAAAATTCTTTTCAATTGAATTTGTTCAGATATGAAATTTTATTGTCTAGTTATTAAGTATGTTGAAGTACTTGTCATCCATTTGTTGGTTCTGTCCTTACTTGTTTAGGAGTCATATCCGATGTTGAGCTCTGTATTTTATTTATTGGGCCTCTGCCATTATATTAAGTGTTTTGTTTACTGTGCTTTGTGGTCTTCAATCTAAAAACTATCAGAATTTAAATAAGCTATATATTAATGGAAAATATTATGTAGTTACAATTTAATAGTATCCAAATTTTATTGCATTTAATATCTAATTCCAAAGTATAAGTTTATAAGTAAACGTGGTAAGTTGGTAACACAGAGTTGAATGATTATCTTGATATCTTAAACAAGATGCTTTAATGGACATTTTTTCCGGTCAACTTAACTGTATAATGAGACTGAATCCTCACCAGACCACTGTGTTGTGTCCTTGAACAAGATACCTTAATGGACTTTTTCCAGTCAGTTTAACGGTACACATGAATAAACCCTGACCAGACTACTCTGTTGTGTCCTTGAACAAGATACTTTAATGGACTTTTTCCAGTCAATTTAATGGTAGACGAGACTAAACCCTGACCAGATGACTGTGCTGTGTCCTTGAACAAGATACTTTAATGGACTTTTTCCAGTCAATTTAATGGTAGACAACACTAAACCCTGACCAGACGACTGTGCTGTGTCCTTGAACAAGATACTTTAATAGACTTTTTCCAGTCAGTTTAACAGTACACGAGACTAGACCTTGACCAGATGACTGTCTTGTGTCCTTGAACAAGATACTGTCCAGTATATTATTATTGTTCCAGTTAAAGCCTGGCGCACACTTGAGGTAAACAGCTGAGGGAAAAATCTTGTTTAGCACTTTATCAGAGATAAGCACTGGTCTTATAAGCCATTAGACTAGAAAAAAGATTTAGCTTTTGAGTGATACCTCATACCAATTTGAAATTTTGTTCTTACACGCATGTTGTATAAATAGAGGATATTACATGCCCACTCATGGATAAGAGGTCAATATTGACTTGAACACGAGAAGATAAAATTCGTATTCATAAGCAGATATGTAATATTCTGTTTATTACATATAATTTTTTTATAGATACCAATTAATTATTGATTTATTATTTATTATTAATTTAATTAATAATTATTGAAATTTAAAAAGGTAAATGCATGCAATACTATGATGGTAGTTTCCTATTGGCTGAGACTGCAGTAGTTATGACAACCGTGCCATCTTCACATGTTAAAAATAAAAAAAGGTATCTTCACTGACTACTAAATTTTCCTCACTGGAAAATTCCTTGTATTTCATCAGTGCCTATATATCCAGAGTCCTTGTTTTAATTATTATATATGATAAGTTACAAATTGACCAATATCATACTATACAAAGTTTGTGGTTTTTTTCTTATGACCAAATGAGAAACAGTCATGTTTGTTGCATAAATTATTATATCTATTTATAATTAAATATAATGTGATTATAAATGTTAGAATAATTAGCTTTGCTTTAGATTTTATCAAAGCAAGTTTGGAAAGTTGTTATACTATTTTTCATTTCAACCATCTGAGTAGAAGTTATCTTTAGAGTTCAATGATTTTTGTGTTTTCAGTAGATCGTATATTTAAGTATCTTGATCGTTTTAGCTTGTAATGTTTTAGCCAAGTTTTTAATGATCAATTATTGAAGAAGGGGTAGCAAATGATAAACCCGAGACTGTCTGAGATGCCTTAGATATCCTTTTTAAAATCCGAGCCCAAGACTTAAAGGCAATGAACAAAGCATGATCGAGACTTAATGATACAAAAATTCCAAGAAGAATTGAGGCTCCAAAATTGAAAAAGGAACCGAAAATGATGAGATTTTGAGAACAAACTCTACTTTGCAGACTTGTTTTTTAAGGGACCATTCGCCTACCCCTTGAAGAGTCAAAGTCTCCAATCACACAACTGAATCTGAAATTAGTTTGTTGCAGTGTGACTAGCCCCGTGGCTTTGGATTGAAGCACTAACACTGGGTGAAATATGCCCATCAGAACCTGGGAGTACTGAATTTTAACAAGCCCTGTGATAGTGAAACAGTGACACGAGAACTATGAACTGACAATTGACGATTGATTGTTCTAATGATATACCAACTAACAATGGACATAGAATGTTCTGATGAAACACAAAAAAACAAAGTACTGTTTGTAAACTGCAATAGAGATAAGTGTGAAATAAAAATTTCAACTAGAGGTCATGTCTAACTATATCCATTCCAAACATGACCTGTCAGCTATTTATAATCTTATCAGCATAATTTATAATCGCTTTAAAAAAATATTATTTAGTTGTTATAAAATTAATATATATCTTTGATATCATTCTTAGCTTTGCCACTTTTCCCTTTCATTGAAAAATAGCAATTTATCAGACTGTGTGGTTGCACTGAGTTTTTAGGAGTCGTGCCCTGCAGTTTTCGAAGGCCATCCAATCCAATTTGATTTTGAAAATTAGAAGTATCTAAACTAAGCTTTGTTCATATCAAACCACCGATGTCTCAAACTCACATTTCATGGTTTTCGACAAGTGAGGCAAAATTCGAAATGTGAGCTTGAGATGTCTGTGGTCAAACACTACCCCCTTTAAAATATAGCCAGTTCTCTTTTTGTTAGCTCTAAAGTATTTTAACCCAAATATAGTGTATTTAAAGTGATTGTTCAGCATTATAAATGAACTCACACGGAGTGCTATTGAAGCAGTAGTCAAAAATATCATCCGATCAGAATGCATAATTAACGTATGCACATGTGAGTTAGAATTGGAAAAATTATGTAACTAATAGTCGTGAAAAACACTGTTTGTTTCTTCAAGCAGGGTGGTTTTCACTTGGATAGAAAAGGAATTTTTACCTAACAAAAATTGTTTTTGAAGTAAGTTTTAAGCCGTTTAGAAGAGGCGAAGCCCAGCCACTTTTGATTGCAGCATGTGACAAATGCCAAGATGGCAAGAAGTGGTATCTAAATATTGATAAGCCTTTCTATATTAAACTTGCTAGAGCTTTCTTTTATTAAAAAGTTATTAAAAAGTTATAGCGAAAAATAATTAAATTATATCATTCTATTTAATACCAAAATATAATGAAACAAAACATAGCCATTAAATAATCATTTAAAATACTCCAAAATAATGTATTCAATAAAATTAACTATTGTAACCATTTTAACAATGTATATAATTTGAGAGTTTTATTGTTATTGAATAAAACCAATCAAAAGGTGTGCTCATTGTGAAGTTATTAACTGTAGCGGCAAAATACCAAAACATCTGCCATCAATAAAATTTTAATGTATTCATTAGTTACTTACTCGGTAATAATTGAATAATATTAAGGAAATAGAATCTCAAGGTGATATTACACAGGGCTGCAATGAAATTGTGAGACAAGCTGCACAGGCTATTACAAGCTAGGAGTCAGGTTGGCGTAGTGGTCATCAGTCGTGCCTCCCACCTCTACGACCCGGGATCGAATCCTGGGCTCTGCACGTGGGCTGAGATTTGTCAATCTCAATCTGATTGCAAGGGTTTTTCTCCGGGTACTCCATTTTCCTCCCTCTGCAAACTCGACTTTCACGCCAAGATCCGAGCCGTCAAGCGATTAAACATTAGCCTCTGGCTAGGAATAACTGGCAACCACTTCCTTCGCAATTTGACGTTAAATAAAGTATTTATTTATTTTTATTTATTTACTTTATTTCAATGGCACAGTGGCTCCTGCAATATGAAGTTTGTAATATTTGTAATATTTTAATCATTACGAAAAGTAGGGCTAGAGTTTAATTGTGGTAACAATGTGTTCCACTTATCTTGCAGCGATTTTAGCCATATCACAAGGCGCTATAAAAAATTATGTGCTGCAGTGGCTCATGCATTTTGTCTTGCTAGAGGCTATTACCTGTGAAGGATTTGTGCCCCATCCTCAGAAACTGAGAAGATAAACCCTAGCTTCAATGGGTCGCTTATTTTATGCTTGTAAAAGGATTTAGGTCATCTAACAAAGCATTGAATTTTTCTCTTTGGTTTGTCATTTCATTACCGAGGTGTTCTCAGAAAAAATTAGATTGGATTTCAACTTAGCTTCATGTTCTAGTTTATATGCTCATAGAAAATTTTGGACATATATATTAACAAAGAAATTCAAAATGGATGCAAAACTCAAGAGGTATTCAAAATTAATAATTCACTCTGGTTTCAAATGATAGGAAGCGTTGGAGTTAGCAGGAGCTTTGTCTCAAGCCTAATAGCAAAGGGAAGGGGGGGGGATTGTGATAATTGGTGGATGGAAAAGTCAAGTCAAGAGTTTCCATAACTGACTTTATATGAAAGTGGACTACCCTTTGGGCGGGGACTGAGGAGCAGAGTATAAGAGTTGTATTAGCAAGCAGGTAGCTGTGAACAAAATGACACAAAAAAAGCAAACACATTGCGAAATGTGTTAAAAGGTCAAGTGAACCAAAATCTACATATTTTTTCTTCAGCCACTTGAAAGCAACAAAATATTAAGCAAATATTAAAAAGAAAACTTTTGCTGAAATTTTTCTTTCTGAGCCGTAAAAAGGAGTAAAGTAATTAAATGTACGAAGATAACTGATGGGTTCATGAAAGCGTTTCCAAAATGGGGCAATTTTTGAAGATGTAAGAGTAACCAAGAAAATTTTAACCTTCTACTGTAACTAGTGGTTGACCATAAATTATTGCTTGCATTATATTGATGACTGAGTAAACAATCAATTTTGACTTGTGAAACTCAGCAAGATAAAATTATGAGGTATCAAAAGAGAAACCAAACAACTACAGAAGTGAGTTGATGCCCCAATTTTAGTGATAGAAGGATCTACTTTTTTTAATTCGCTTTTTATTTAATTCATTTACTTCACTACAGCAATGGCAATGACCCATGGTCATAATTCTTAATAACAGCTGTACAGGGTTCAAACAGATCTCTGAAAACAAAAGTCCAGACTATTTTCTGACATCTTCTTGACCTTTCCACAAATTTTCAGACTGAAAATCAGGTCATTAATTTTTTCAGACAACAGTTTTTCAAACTGACACTGACAATGTTACCATTGCCTGAGTTCTATGTCCTAGTTTTAAAATATATAATGTGAGACAGCTGATAAATTACTCAACTTCTAATTTAGAGAGGTCATATCACCAGAAAATCATTTTAGAAAGATTCACAGGGTGTTTTTTTAGCTTGGAGTTAATCCGAGAAAATCCAGAGTTTGTCCAGACAATTGCTCCAATTTCCAGACTTTTCCATACTTTCCAGAAAGTTCTTGGATTTCCAGACTCTGAACGAACCCTGACTGAATATATAGCTTTATATTTTTACATTAAATTAAAGCTGCCTCTGTGACAAGCAACATAACCCTGTCGTAGGAAGCACAGGTATGTTTTTGCATGGCCTAAACAAGGGAACCTTGGAATCTGGGTTTTTGTTTTGCTGATTTTACCACTTTTTAGATAAGTTTTTCTTTTATTTACTGACTGATTTCAATTTTTAGTATTTTGTTTCTTTTTGCTTTTTGAGTTTTCCATCTTCCACATTTTGTTTATAACAGGCCTAAAATGGTTCAGTTGTAATCAAATTTTTGCTTTTGCCTCAGTTCTAGGCTAATTTTGTATGTGAAAAGAAGTTTTAGAGGGAGCTGGATGACATTTCTAAGAGACTCTTTTGATGCCAGCGTGACATTGATAAATATTCTGTTTTTCAAAGAACAAAATTCATCATCAAATTTGCCAAATCAATAATAGTAAAAATGCAAAGTTTCGATGAGATTGGCTAAAAAGTGGCAAAGATGTGAATATTTGAAGCTAAATATTTTTGCAGAATTTTCGCAAGAAATGTATGTGTTTAGCATGATAAGGAGGCTCGAAGGACATTCAATGCCCATCCCACCATACGTTTCTTTGTAAAATTGCCTAGTTTTGAAAATTAACTTCTCTAATAATTTAAGGGCTAATACATTAAAACTTTGCAGTTTTACTAATATAGGTGTGACAAATTTGATAGTAAATTCTTTTTTCCATTAAAACTTTTTGCTGTGTTATGCTGTAAATTGTCAGGATTTCAACCCTAAACTTGAAATTCTGAAACGAGAAATACATTTTCGGGAATAACTAATCACATTTTTTTGCAAAAAATAACCATAAATAATAATAATTGAAAAACTCATACAGAAAGCTTTTAAAAATTAATTTGGATTGTCAATGTCATCTCTTGTATTTTGGCAGTAATTAATGGTTTAAAAATGGTCCCTAATTAAGCTAAGTCCTGATAATTAAGAATAACAGTTTTTAGTTCAAACAAGTAGGGAAAGATTATTTTAAATCTGTAACTCGTAACAGGGTTAGTTAAAGTTGAATATATATAGCATAATGCAGAAATTAATTCATCTAGCAAACTCAATACACCTGTCGTTGTTCACAATACATGTGCATAAATTTCTTATAAAACAACAATAAACGGGATAATTTTACAAAGTACCGGTAACTATTTATCTTCCATTAACCGCTCCAGTGCAGGTTTTCTCGCACTGAATTTAAGACATTAAACCACGGTTTTAAAACATTCTTGAACTCAATACCGATTCAACTATCGCCAAAAGTTCCATACGCCTTTTCATTGGGGTTCAGCATGCTCGACTCGAAGGTCTCATTTGTACTCGAAGAAAGACTGAAACTCTCCAAGTTTGTATTTTTCTGATCATTTAGTTTCATAGATTTGAATCTGCTGGGTAATTTCTTGCTAAGTGACGACTTAATATTCTTGAGAGAGGTCCGAGATCGCTTTCTACCAACGCCCCCAACGGTTCCAAAGCGACGAACACCCGAGTCAGTTTCTTGGGGTCCTGTTTTGTAGTCAATGGAATCGATTTCTCCAAACGACTTACTTCGACGGTTGAGTTTCTTATCCGGTTTGAAATAAAAGCATTTCCATTCTAATGCATCTTTGCAAACCCTATCCGCTCCTCTGTGGGCGTAGTGCCCGTGAAAACGAAAAGAAAAACTCCCTCCATCTTTCTTCTCTGCCGAGAAAGCCAGTATGTAAAATTTTCTGTTTTGCGAGACAAAGCTCACAATATCTTTCCAAGGAAACCTACTCATAACTTCTCCTGGTTTCTGACTATCATTACATTCGTAGATTAACAGTCCTTGACTGTCAATTGCAAGCAGAACACTCCTACCATTTTTGTCCGTCGCACCGGGGTGAAATATGGTGCCGAAGAAAGGTAAATTTTTCGCAAGTTCGAGGTATGCTAAATTCGCTTGTTCCACGGTCATACCACGGTGAGATCGATGTTTGTTTGCAACAGAAAGTTCGTATTCAGATTCACTCACTTCAATTTCCGAATTAATTCCATTTGGTGGGGCGAAGAAAGGTCCAAGAAGATCTTCCAAATATCCTTTCGTGTGAATTGACCGCTGGAAATCGCCGACCACTGCCTGTGCGAAGTAACCGTCCAAGTCCGCGTGCTGTTTTAGTGTGCAGACAAATCTTCCTCTGAGAAGATGGTCCTTGACTTGGAAGCGAATCTGATTCTGAGTTTCTCGTGAAAGCCCTGAGTAGTTTCCGTCCGGAAAAAATCTTACGGCAAATTGAAAATTGTATGGTTTTGATCGCTGCGCTCGAATCTTTTTCCGAAAGTCGACCCAGTTGAGCTCGCCATCCGCTCGATCTGTAAATTGCAAGCCAAAATACTCTCTCTCCTTTGACGGAATTTTTAACTTGTCACAAACTCTCCCAAAAAGTTCCTGTCCCTCGGTCGATTTTTTTTCAAAGACAGCGACAAAATCGAAGTTGTCAAGCAAAACAACGTGGCACTCAAGTTTACAGGACGATCGTTTGTTTGGTAAAGGAGTTTCAAATCGAACCGTCGCCATAATTTCTTTCTTGTTAAATTCAGAGCAGATAAGTCTGTAGTACCAATCCTAAGTTTTGCACTTTGTACTAATTTCAAACAATTAATCCGTGTAGTTCAGGCAAGGTGTGATTTCAATCCTTTGAAAAGATTTTCCGCGCGGCACACGAAGTTTTCAATGAAACCGAATCGAACAAGTCGTATTCACAACTTCTACTCCTCTGCTTTTTGCTCTGAACAGAATGGTCTTCGTAAAACAAACCATCTATTTTCCTTACGTGTGAGTAAAACTGCCGCAACTTGTTACTGTTACCGTCTCTTCAGCTAGCAGCAATGTGATATGCGAGTCCGAAGCAATGAAATATCAATGAATCAGTGATCAGAGGTGTGTATGCGTGTTGTCAATTTGGTAAGTGTTTGTGAAAAAACTAAAGATTCTGATTGGTTGGTTTGCTTTGGTGTGCAGTCAGGTGTGGAAAGGACAAATAGTGGGAAGAAATTGGCGCGAATATTTAACACAAATTATAATTTAGCTATTTGTTTTCAAGACCATATTGTGTTCATGGTTTTAGAACAATATTTTCTTTTTTAAAAAAAGTTTTGCGAACTTCAAAATCCAGACTTTTATTGTAATTAAAATTCTATGTTGTCCTAATGCTAAGCAACACCTGAATTGAAACTGAAACTGAAAGTTCTTTAATAACTGTGAAGTAAATATTGACGTTCAGAAGTGTATCTACGTGGACATGATTCGGTTAAGCGGTTCATGCTGTTTTAATTACAAATATTATTAGCTTTTTTAAAAGTCCTTGAACGGAGGTGGTATTTTGCGGAAACAACCGCTTTTCTTAATTTTCAACTTTTTGGACGGGACTCACATAAAAAATTGAAATGACATAATGTTTTAATTATTCTTATAAGGGAAATTTACGAACCTGTTTACTTACATTTTCGGTTGCATTAGTTTCAATTCATTTTCAAAATAAAATAAACATCCTCTTCAAACTATTATGAAATGATTTAATTGACGAAAAATTACAAGAACGTGTTTTATAATATTGATAATAAAGCACGTTATCATTGATTTTATCAGATTTGGCTCGCTATAGCCATAGGTTTCCCAAATTAGCTCTTAATGAGGGTAGATGAGCAAAGCAGTTGTAGAAGCCGACACGAAGCCACTCCTACAGACTTTGTGTCCGTATTAATTTAAATCTAAGTGGCTTTGGGAAGCTTTTCAATTGTTTACATTCCGGCAATGGCCTGTTACATAACCTGCTATTTTTAGCGTCTCAGGTCACGAGAAAAACAACTCACAACAGCAACGCAAAACACGATCAAAATAACAAAAAACAAAAAGTTGTTTTGAATTAAAAAGATAGAAACTATTGCAATAATTGGAAAACGAAAAATAATGACCACCTCACTTGAAAATGATCGAATGTTGTAAAACTTTTGTAAAATTTTGCTCCGTATTTTATCATAAAAACAAAGATAACAAGAACTGCTAGACAAGAACAATATTTATCCAATTAAAAAGGCAAAACCAATGCGACGTATGTAAAGTTGACTTTTTTTGTCAAATACTTATTCTACGGAAAACAAACACGCAGTGAAGTTTAAAGTAAATTAAACTCAAGTTTTGGGCCGTGACATCACCGGTTGTCGAAATGTCGAGTTGAAGTCACGGTGTCGTAAACTTCCAATGATTTTTTTTTTGTGAGGGAAATTTACGAACCTGTTTACTTTCAGTTTCAACTGATTCTCAAATAAACATCCGCTTTGAACGACATTGGGTTGACGTAATGTTTTCGAGGCGGCATTGAGTTTTTCACCGTGTGTAGATTCACTTAAAAATAAAATCCATAAGAATGTTATCGTCAAACGTATCAGTATTCTAGCATTCTTATGGTTTTAGGAGTCCTTTAGCGTTAAATTCTTGTTTCAAACAGCAAGAAAACAAAACAAACAATAACACCGGGGGGGGGGGGGGACGGGGACTCCCCATAAACGTAGACGGGGGTGCTCGTCGAGAAAATTTATTTTCAACCCTGAGGGATAGCAAATTGGATGTGGTCAATGGTGAATGAAACCCTAAGAGATAGCAAATTGGGCTTGGTCAATAGTGAATCAAACCCTAAGAGATAGCGAATGGGCGTGGTCAAATGATTTTAACACTAAGAGATGGCAAAGGGGTAGGAAAAATTTTGAACACCCCTAAGGGATAGCACTTGGGGTTAATTTTATACCCTAAGGGATAGGACGAGCATCCCCGTCTACACTAATTGGGAGTCCCCCCCCCTCCCCCGGGTGTTTGTGTAACATG
>JAOBYJ020703907.1:0-13082 GCA_025403565.2 Palythoa heliodiscus | reverse complement strand
GAGGCGATGGGTCAGCTGGAGAGCTGGGTACGACAGGGAAAACTCCAGCATCGCGAGACTGTTGAAATGGGACTGGATTGGCGAATGCTGGGAAGGCTTTCGTTTCTATGATGAGTGATGGAAACATTGGTAAGCAGCTGGTGCAAGTGGCCAATCATTGACCAGTATTGTGCTAAGGATGGATATCACATGGGGAACTGAAACACGGACAACATTAGCTAAAAATCAAAAGAGTTATCCACATCACGCGGCTGAGAAGACCAACAAAACGGAAACGAAGCTTCTTGCCTACTTATTCCTTAGTGTTTTTTACTAATCGATGGAAGCTTGTGTGCTGACAGAAAATAAACTTGTGAGTTAAGAAACAGTTTAATGATACTTATACACCACGATTCTCTTCAGTAAGAAAAAACGGTTTTAAATGATTCGGCAATAACAATTTTTTACTCAATGTCTAGTTCATTAAACTAACTTAACGCTAACTTCTAAACCAGTTTCAAATGAACCAAGGGATGTCTGAACTTTTGAATCGTTGCCAAATCCTGTAAAGTGACCATTCATTTTGTTTGTCTCGAAATGAAGATTCTGAAAATAACTATTGTATCACGAAATTCAAAAGTTAGCAGTTTCCGCAAGTTTTATAATACTAAGATTCTTGAAAATTATAACCGTTGTGCCCTCAGTACAATGACCATACTCGGATCCATTCGATCCGGTACATCATCGCGTCCGTTTTTAATCAGCAATCTTGCGCTATATTTTTCCCAATAACTTGATTTTTTCCAATAAATTGATCTCGATTTCTGTCTTTATTAAATGAGAAAACAATTAAATTGTTATACTTACTTCACTTCACAGTTATTTATAATACATTCGACCTAGATCTGAAAAGCTTAATTATACTTTTAATTTCTTGCTTGAAAATTATTTCGGATATACATGATCAAGGAAAAATATATACCTTACTCTAAAATCTTATACTAAAAAGTTCCACATAATATATGTACTTATACTGCCAATCATAAATCGTAATTTAAAATCTATTAATTAAAAATTTTTAAGATTAATTGTTTATAACAACTTTTCTCATTGTATATTCCTATTAAGTTGACAGTAAAAGGTTAAAATACAAAAACTTTTCAGATAAAACTCGCGAAAATTTATGTTTCGACGCAATGGTCGTCTTCAGGTGAATCAACTGAATTTTGTGGGAAACAACTCCCAAGGGGAAAAGAGACAAAGATAAAGATTGAACAAGCTTGCTCAAGTTCAGACGGAACTTGGCGATAAGTAGAACTTTAAGGATGCGGCGTTAGGACTCGGGCAAGGCACGAGTATGATAACTTTCCAAGTGAACCAGAGTTCACGTTCTGGATTCCGTGGTGATTCACCAATGTACGTACATTCGCAATGGCGCATGTGCCTAACCTGCCTAATACTGACCTTTCCCCTCGGGAATGACATAATTAGTTAAAACTGTCGGCTATATAACTGCGTTGCTTCTCGCAAAATTCAATTTTTTCACCTGAAGGTGACCACTGTGTTCAAACCATTCGTATTTTAACGAACTTCATATATTAGCAAAATCTGCGCGATACAAAGACAAAGTAAATGAATTTTGGCTTATATATGTATTCTTTGCGTAACTTCTGAACCACACCCAGTTATTGTACACATCAGGGATTGTCATTTACAATTAGTGACGAGGGAAAAAAAGCTCAACTGAACTTCTTAAGTTGAGAGATTGCTCCCATCGAGAAAGACCTAGTTCAAACGTCGAACGTCACATATGCCGAATCTAATGCAAATAAGGAAGAATAATAGAATTGGCTCATTAGCATTAGATTCGGCATATGTGAAGTTAGACGTTTGAACTAGACCTAAACTGTTAAAAACATGAAATGGTACCACTGCACATCACAAAGACCTCTGTCATATTTTATTCTCACACTCTATACGAGAGCAAACTACACATAATTGTAATAGTAACTGTAAAATCATGTAATCAAGAAACAACATATCAGTCCCTATTTGCGCTAAGGTATCAAGTACCAAACTTTTTCAATTCCTTAAACAGAAATATTCAAACTTCTACTTCTTTATTTTGCTTCATGAAGCAACTTAAAACCTTTCTTACTGATAATTAACTTAATATCATATCAATATGTACAGTGTTTCTTCCTCTCGCTTAAGTTACATGTTTGTGTATGTGTTGTTCTTATTTCCTTGTTATTCGTGTTTGATTAAAATATTTTTCAGTTTATAGTTTATTAATACATTTGATATTATAACTATGCCATGACATTTCCTTTTTCCAACTTATATTTTGTTTTCAACCTTAATCCTGGAGGTCCATCTCGTATAAGCTTTATAGTTTCAATGGTCCTCTACACCACATAAACATGTATAAGCGACCTCGACATCTCCGAAAACGGCGCGAGAATACAATTTTGTTTTCGGAAAAAGCACTTACCCCGCAAAAAAAGTAGAGTACGCAGATTCCATAGTTTTACTTTTCTTTTGAAACCAAATTTATACTTTATGTGGCACGTAGTTTATTCTGTTTGATTGCGTAGGACTCTGATTTTAAAAAAAGTAGGTGTATGCAGGGGAGATTTCGTGATAGAGAACTTCTTTTAATCATTTTAAATCAAAGTAGCGGTATGCCTTTCCCTCCTTGTAATCGCTCATGAGCCGTTTGCCCAATATTTGGCCATTCTCCGCAGAAAGCACTAATTCGGAGATTTGAGGTCGAAATCGGAAGCCGTTTCTTCATTCCATTCTGCTCGCCCAGCCAGCTGCTTTCGACAAGATCAACAAATGGATCAGGTAACTGTTCTGCCCTGCATTGCAGTAACTCTTTATACATTTTTGCTCCAGCTAATTTATATTCTTCGGCCGTCACTGACCAATGGAACAGAGCACTGATCAGCTCCATATGCCAAACTAAAGCAAACAGCTCTTCGTTGGATCCCGTCACTTTCAAGCCGCGATTTCGTAAACATTCCTTCAAATTTAAAACTTTCCACCTCTTAAAATCCTTGAGTGACTTCTTTGTGTCGTTCTCTGTGGACATACTACATATAGTGAAGTTATTTATAAAACAAGGGTTAATTTCCTAGCTTTTTCTTTCCTAGCGTCAACTTCGTCTAGTGTATGTGTTCGCGAAAGTTGGCCCAAACAAAGATTTTTATTCCAAATCGGCCCCAGTCTCGCGTGGTTTTCTCAGATGTCGAAGTCGCTTATTTACGTCTTTTCAATCTCTTATTAGTTTAATCCTTTAATTTGTAATACCTTGTGAGTAAAAACTAAACTAAACTAAACTATCTATGATCATTAACAAGAGATGACGTGCAGAGCAAAAAAGGAGTTTTGATGAGCCGTAAGATTCATCGTCCGGATAGACATTGTCAGACTATATTAACGTCTTGTGAAAGTTGTTTGGATACAAAAGTTTTCAAATCTTATTAGATGAATCCGAAAAAGTAGTTATGCCGATGAGACGAGCGATTTTTAGCGAGTCGCTGAGTGTATTTTCGCTTTTCTCAAATTACATTTGCGCGAGCTATGGTGTGCGAGAGCGATCGTTCGCCTCAGATGGCAAGGCCTGGTACGTTAAGATTGATTCACACTAGCAACAAAATCAGAGAAGTAGACGGTTAACGAAGCTACTAAAGTTTCGTCCACATGAGACTCGACTGGATGGAAGAGGAGATGGGCGCCTCGCCTCTGTAGAGCTTCCGCTTGTGCTTCCGTCTCCGTTTTCCTTGCTCACACAAGTTTTCTTCCAACTCTGCGTCCGTTGCTAGTGTGAACTTTAAGCATCATAATGTAATTAAATCACAAGGAATAAATATTTTCTTTAAGAGGGCAATGCCAGGTTATAGTCTCTCTCTCTCTCGACACTTCGTGGAACGGTACCTTTATTTTTATGGTACAAAAGGCAACCAATACCCACGGTATATTCAATTCTGCATGGTTCTGCAAACAGCTTACGAGTCTTGTTATTTCTTCACCAGTTAGAGTGGACTAGCATCGAGACTTCTCTCGAGAAAGTTAATGTTTTAGGAAATTTCGTAAGGCTTTGTATACTTGTTCCGTTGGCTACAACACCCTATAAATTCGGGATAGCTAGAGCTACCACTATAAGCAACTTCATTGATTGTCCGATTTTCTTTCCTAGGAGGTGCGGGCGGGTTTTTTTTTTCAAATGAGGGGTTGATAAAGCTGAATAAGTCGCAACCAGTTAAAGGAAAAGGCTACGTTTTCAAAAATATAACCTTTATTTTCAACTTACGGAACATACATAAGGGTCAGAAGCTTTTGATAATACACTTTATTTGCTGGACTCAATGTATTCCTAATACTAACAGTCCTCTTGGTAAATGACATGCTTTGTTTTTAAGGCAAAAATTCATTTTCATATCCGCATCTGAGACAAAAACTTTATTTCCCAAAAGGAAAATGTTGAGGCCAGCGAATAAGTCGAAAGCATTGAATACAATATTTTTACTCGTTTACCAAGTGTTTAAGCATAAAAACTTGTATTTGGGAACTGAGATTGTGTTTTGAAAACAAAATAGGTAACTTACATGTTTTAATTATCGACAAATTCTGCCACGTTTGTAAAACTCAAAGATTTTGAAGTCGGTGTTTAATAAATCCTACTAACACTTGGTGTTTCGGGAACCAAATTTCAGTTTCCAAGCTTTTCATTATATCTTTTTATTCTAAAATAGGATAAACTTTTTCCTAGTAAAATTTGGTTTTACAATTTTCGTTTTAGTTAAATGATCGTTAAGGAAAGATAACTTTCGCTCCAATTGTATGGAACGAGTTTTCCCACCGAAATCCCGGCTATCCGCACGAACTCTGTAATAATTTCGTTCGCTGTTACACTGAATACAGCTTTAAGGTTATGTTTTCATACCGCTTAACCTTGCTAGTTCGTTCCATGTAAACTCATGCATGTAATCGGGGCTTTTGTAACATGGAGCAAATTTTACTACAAGAATTTCGGTGTGCTAATTATGAGTGAATGTGCAATGTAAAAAATTTTACGTCCTTTCTACTCACACTTCTTTTCTCATTTCCACTTTCAGGTGAAATGTTGACGGCTTCATAGTAAAACCGTACACGGGGGTAAGATCCAAGACTTCATTCTCATGCTGAGTAAAGCTGAAACTTTGAAGAAGGGCCGCAAGGAACATGCAAATTTGCAAGATACCCAGCTGATATCCCGGGCACTTACGACGACCAATCGAGAAAGGCATGAACCCGACCAGCGAGTCAGGATCGATGACACGGCTCCTTTCATCCAGAAACCGCCGTGGGTTGAACAAATGCGGATCTTTCCAGATGGACGGGTCGTGGTGAACTGACCAGAGGTTGGGGAAAATGACAGTACCCTTGGGAATATAGTAGCCCCCAAGCGTCGTGTCAGCGGTTGTACAATGAGGAACCGAGGTAGGTAAGAGACTGGTGATTCTAAATATCTCGTACACTAATGCTTTTAAATAGTGTAAGTTTTCCATGTGTTTCATTTGTATTGGTTCATTCTTGTCGAGCATACTATCAATTTCGGCTTGAATCTGGGTTTGAAAGATGGGATATTTCACCAAATAACCAAGTGCGAAAGAAAGAGACGCTGCTGAGGTATCCATTGCTGCGCCGAACAAGTCCATTAGCGTCCAGAGGAGATCTTTGTCACTGAGTTGGTATTTTATGTTTTCCGTAATAGGGTTTTTTTTGTTTTCCACGCGAGCTTTAATAAGACTGTCTGCGAGGTTTCGGATTTTTTGATCAACGTACGTTGCCTTGTTATCGAGGAACAGTTTGTTTATCAAATTCACAAAAATTTTGTAGAGTCGAGATAACCTTGCAAGATTCGCACTTGGAAACACGTGAAGCCAAGGCATGAAGTCCATTTGTGTACCGCCACCCATGCAATCTTTAAAGTCATCAGAAATATGGAGCAAAGCGAGAAGTTCCTTGCTCTCATAAGAAAAGTTTGTCCCAAACAGAATGCCCAACATAATGTTTGAAGTTGCAATCTTAAACACCTTTCTTGGATCGAATGGTTTTCCTTGGTGCCTCTTAAACTGTTCCAAAACCCGTTTACATTCCGCTTGAATATTTCCTTCCATCATTTGTGGGGAGGTAAGATATTTATGTATGGCGCTCATACTTATCTTTCGAAGAGCTTGCTGTTTAGGGCTGTAATCCACAAAAGCTATTCCACTACTGCCGCCCCCACTGGCTACCCTAAACGTTATTAGGGGAGGACGTCCAGCAAAAATTGCAGCTTTCTTTAGAAGCGCCTCTCGAATTACTTTGTGTCTGTTGAGTACAACCACAAGTCGACTTCCAATTTTCAGACTAAAAATGTCACCATAGGAGTCTGCCATTCTGGTGAGATCGAGATACGGATCAGATCCTAGTCGGAATAAAGCACCTGTGCCGAGAAAATAAATTTGGAATCGACTGTTGTTAGTCAGTTGGCGCTTGACTGGATATCTTAAAACTATATTTCTCATTAACAGTCTAAAAAGAATTTCGTTCTTTGTCTTCCCCAGAATATTTTACGCAATCAAATTCTCACCGCTGATAACCTATATGTTCTATTTTATATGAGTTAAATAACGAGAATTAATATGCTGACAAAGTGCCTGAACTGAAAAGGTTATAGGAACATTGTAAAGATGAATATGTTTAAAACGTAGTATAAATGGGTGGTATAATCAACTCAAGGTTGACAAAGCTGTATGATTCACCGTGGGGTATGGAGAGGAGCTGACATGACAAAGAGGAAGATATAGCTGTTAAAAAATCAAGTCTTGCTGTTAGAGGCAGGCAGACTTTAATGCGGCGTAAAAGACTTTTTCTTATTTACTTTGCATGCGTCGCATTTGCTCAACGTCAAGTTCCCATGATAATGAAAGGCTTGATGTAAGTTCTAAGTAAGAAAAGGACTTCACCCCATCTAGAAGATTCCCACCACATGCAATACTGAACGAAGCAATTTTATTAATCTTCTCACCACTAAGTACTAATGAGCCTGAATTTAGATTTCTTGATGTTAAACGTTAACTGGTTACGGTTCATTCAATTACGTATCTGACTCAGATCAGAATTTGATTTTGATTCGATTTCAGATATCGATTTTGCAGTGTAATAAGTTACAGTATCATCAGCGTATAATGTTATTTTACAGTACTCAAGTTCATTTGGTAGATTGTTCATATAAAAAATAAATAGAAGAGGTCCTATTACAATACAATACAATACAATATAATACAATACAATACAATACAATATAATACAATACAATACAATCTTTATTCAGTGTCTATAAATACATTAAATATAATTACATTAGAAAATAAACCTTAATTAAGACACAAGCTAATTGTAGCAGAACTGATAAACTGATAAAGACAACTAGCAAATAAGTTGAAGTAAGTAGGATGGATCCTTGAGCTACACCAATGATAACTGTAGCTCAGGCGGACTTGATGTTGTTGTAGCAGGTCACTTGGTTTCGACAATGGAGAAAGGACTCAAACCAATCCCTTGAGGCGTCATCTACACCAAAGCTGGATTTCTTGCTTGCCTGCTTGCTTGCCTGCTTGCTTGCTTGCTTGCTTGCTTGTCTGCTTGCTTGCTTGCTTGCCTGCCTGCTTGCTTGCCTGCTTGCTTGCCTGCTTGCTTGCCTCCTTGCTTATTTGCTTAATAAGATGAACTTGTTCACCGTGTCGAAAGCCTTGGTCAGATCCACGAAGGTGACTCCAGTAAAAAGGTAAAGGTAAAGAGACTTTATTTAACGAGGGTAACACGTGACAGTGAAAAACTTGTGGCCCTCGGTGCACAATTTAACCCCTTTCCTCTGTCAATGCTCCATTTTACGGATATTTAAAGCTCAAACTACACGGATGAGAGGAAAGTCCGAACAGGCGTTGGAGTCACAGAGAATTGAACTGGAGACTTCGAGAACAGAAGGCAGCGCGCTTACCAACTGTGCTACGCCTGCTCCTCTCCAGTGACTGTACCATTGTCCATACCATAGAGGATATAATCTGTGAACTGTGCAGAAACAATGATGGTAGAAGAATAAGACCTAAAGCCAAATTGGGCGCTTGAAAGTAGTTTGTTTTCCAAGAGATCTAGACACTATAAAATTGCTCGTAAACAGCTTTCTCCAATATATTTTCTCAAAGTTGTTAAGATTGAGTTTCGCCGATAGGAGTACATATCCGCTTTGTCACCTTTCTTAATTTTGAACAACGGAACCACTCTGGCAGTTTTCCAGATTAAAGGAAACGTGTTTCTTTGTATAGATAGATTAAATAGAGTAGTCAAAGAAAATGTTGCCACACCGATAGAGTCCTTTAGAAGTCGTGTACTACTCTTGTCCAAGCCAATAGCTTTATTTGGCTTCAAGCTTTTAATAGAGTTGATGCGGACAAACTCTTCAGAAGTTGCCTTGAAAGAGAAAACCGCATTCGTGGCAACTGTGAAGGCGTCGTGAGAAGAAACAGAGAACGCTGAAGCGAGTTTACGGACGATAGGCTGAGGAGATGTAATAGCCCCATCCACTGTGAGGCTCGAGATGGTACAGCCAGTACCTGATGAAGGAAGCGTCTTCTTTACTGCGCTCCAAAACAGGTTGCGTTGCCTTCACAGTCCTTGATGGAATCAAGGTTCGCCAAGTTGTGGGCATATGTGGGGTATGGGGAGGAGGTGATGTCTCGTGCAAGAAATCTAATGTTTTTCTAATCTGGTGAAGGGTTAATGCTTAAAGGTCACCTCCTCTCCATACTCCATTGCCGAACATTTGTCTCGGTAGTTGCTTTAAAACGTCCGCCTGATTTGTCCGTAAAGTAATAAGCTACACCTTAAAACAAGATCAATCCTCCTAAAACAAAAAAACTCTTTGAGCTCCTGTGATAAAATGAGAGAAAAGATTTAAGTGGAACTGCGTTCTTACTTCACCTCACGTGTCAATCAGGAGTTGTTTATACAACACCCATTAATATCAGACAGCTTTAGGCTTAGAAAAGTCGGTAGATTTTGTCTTAACCTGAAATCACGCCATTCTCCTTAAAGGTTTTAAATCTACTAAGTAGTGATTTAGTTGACAGGTGAAATTAATCGGACTGTTATGTGCCGAAATTCGTAATTTATACTTAATTCAGTAAACTTTTCATCCAAACATCGTTGGATGTTTTTCTCCCACCTGCGTATTGGCCGGCCGGAGAATTTCAACGCTTAGCTAAATATAATATCCTACAATTGCTTTTAATATTCATCAAATAAACAAGTTCTTCAAGAGTTGAGGAACATTTGGAAATATATGAAGGTTTAGGCTCAAAACAGTTTATCCATTTTATTTGCTCGAATAAGTCGAGTTTTTGTCTAGTAATAATGATATATATTATCTAATAACTGCTTTTGTTATTTATTAAAAACAATTTCTTCACGAGTTGAAGGGTTTAAAATATATGAAGATTTAGGTAACATTAACACTTTTCATCCTTCCTGTTTGCTCGGATAAGTCGAGTTCTTGTCTAGTGATAAGGATGTTTTAAAGCAAATGATTAACAGACTCGTAAATTTATTTCATCTATAGCGGTGCTCAAAATATTGTTTAAATTAACAATAATATTGGTTCAGTTATACAACAACAAAATTTAAATCGCTGGGAGAAGATACTGGAACATCTAGTTTCACCGTGCATGCAACTTACTGAGTCACCTCGATTTCTCATTTAGCCTGAGCATTTTTATTCGGTATATATAATTACTTGAGGTCATATTCATAATTAGGTATATCGAGTCTGGTTCGGTATTAAAGAGACAATCGCAAGATTAGGAAACGACCTCAAGTGGTGTAAGTACATTTTAAATTTTTTGTGTATTTCTCTTCGTTTATAAGTTACGAATCTCTGGGCGTCCAATTCTTTAATTCTGAAGAAGATTTTTAAAACCTTCATCAGTAATTTATATGCATAAGAGTTATAAATCAAGGGAGCTGTTGTTCGGCATGGCATGTTTTCAAATTACAATAGAAAGTACATGTTTTCGGATTATAGGTCCAAACAATTTACAAAATATTCTTAACAAGTTGTACAAATACAATCTCAACACCTTATCCTGCTTGAAACAATTTCACATAAACTAAAAATGTCCTAACTTTTGAACCACTGTTTGAAACCCTAAAAAGTGACCATTTTGTTGGTCTTGAAGAGTAGAAATGGCTGGTGTCATTCATTCTAACTTTTGAACCAGTTGATGTAACCCTATAAAGTGACCATTCATTTTGTTTGTCTTGAAGAGTAGAAATGACTGGTGTTATTCATTCTTACTTTTGAACCAGTTGATGAAACCCTATAAAGTGACCATTCATTTTGTTTGTCTTGAAGAGTAGAAATGATTAGTGTTATTCATTACTTTTGAACCTATGAAACCTTATAAAATGATCATTCATTTTGTTTGTTTTGATCGAAGAGTACAAGTAATTGGTGTTACTCATTCTAACTTTTGAATCTGTTGATGAAACCCTTTAAAGTCATCATTCATTTTGTTTGTGTTGAAGAATAGAAATGATTGGTGTTATTCATTCTAACTTTTGAACCAGTCGATGAAACCCTATAATGTGACCATTCGTTTTGATTGTGTTGAAGAGTAGAAAGGATTGGTGTTATTCATTCTAACTTTTGAACCAGTTGATTGAAATCCTATAAAGTGATCATTTAATTTCTCTGTCTTCACAAGTAGATTAAAAAATGTCAATTGTTCTACCAAATTCTGAAGTTGACAATTTTTAAAAAAATTTTGTAACTTTAACTTTAAAAACTCAACAGGAAAAGGGTATATATAAATTTAAAATGTAAGTTGATGTAACTGCGGTGATTGAACTATCGGCCATCAATATTTTTTTAAAATTTATTTACGGGTGTCTTCTCACGACTTACACTAAGATATCAAAATAGTAAAGCTAATTCTAATGCGTAAAAAATGGATCTCCTTGGCATGCTTTAAAGATATTTACTTAGATAATAAAAATAACTTTGAGTGCTGTAATACATCAGCGGCTACAAAACTGCAAACTGAGTCATTGAAACTTAACCTTAAGTCGTTAGATATTTTTGAAATTGCTAACATAAAGCAGGAGTTTAAAGATGGCTGATTGACGGCGGCGTGGTTTGCGCAGTAGTAAGATCTCTGTCTTCCAACCACGAGGTCCCAAGTTCAAATCCCGGCCCTGCCGAGTGTTAAACATTTGTGTGACCTTCTTTTCCGCCAAAGTTGACTCGGCTTTCCTTACGTGGGCGGTAAAATGAGTATCAGCTTCTGCTTGGGGCTAATAAACCTGCGACGGATTAATGTCTCGTCCAGGGGGAGTCAATAACTTTCAATCGCTTAACACTACGGAAACCGAAGATAAGCGCCGGCTCCAATGGGCCACTTAGTAAGAGGATTTAGCTAGCTTAGCTTAGCCTGCTATTGCTGCGAATAATTTGCCCTAAATATGAAAAAGATCTATTTAAGATATTTGAATGAATGTTTTTGACTGTTTTTAGTAGGCCGGTTTTACCGGTACAGCTCTTAGCATAATAAAACATTAAAAAATGGTGCTCAGTAAATCCTTTGGCATACCCAGAATTTATCTAAGAGTATCCTTTTATGAGACCACAATAAAAACTTAATAAAGTAAGTGATAAATATTTTTATTTATCAAGTAATAATAATAATAATAATAATAATAATAATAATAACAATAACAACAACAACAATAAAAAAGAAGAACAAGAAAAATAAGAATAAGAATAATAATGGCAGTAAAGATAATATTAATCATAATAATAATAATGATAATAATAATGATAATAATAATAATAATAATAATAATTGCTGGCCGCAGTCCAGCATCCTAATCGCAACTTTAGTTTCAGATTTTGGCCTGTTGTGCGGATGTTCGGATCTGAGGGTTAACTTCGCCGTTCTTCGTGTATTGTTCGGAGCCAATCATTTTGATGCAAAAGAAAGTAAAGGGTTAAGCTATCAAAAGTCACATATTTTGACAAAAATAAACACCTTCCTAAATTATTTTAATAAAAATCTAGAAAAGGCTTAAAAAAATTAGTGGAAATTTACTGAATTCCAAAACTTAAAAACGTAAGAAGAATTGTAACTAACCCGGATATCTATGGCGCTAGCACTCCCTTGCTCATTACATTAACAGTAATAGTAGTAGTAACAATAGCAGTAGCAGTAGCAGTAGCAGTAACAGTAATAGTAGTAGTAGTAGTAGTAGTAATAGTAGTAATAATTATTATTCTATTATTGTTATTATAATTATAATTATTATTATAATTATAATTATTATTATAATTATAATTATATGATTATTAAATAATCAAATCAGCGGTTGAGCTGTATTTGAACCAGGGTCAGCCGTATGTGCAAATCTATGCCTCTAACCACGTAGCCATGTAGGAATTTCAAGACCAGACCGACCCTCTTTCTGTTTGTTTTTATTTTTATTTTTAGCTCGCTTCGCTTTAAATCAGTATTAAACCTTTTCACGCTTTCGCCATTTTGGATTGAAACGAACCTGGACCGGCATAACTGAAGGGGTAGCAAAATTCTGCAAATGGTAACTCCGAGACACCGAGATGGCCTTGTTAACCCTTTCAGCCCCAGACAATTTATCAACATCTTGCCTCTCCTTACATAACTCAAGCAAAATAATATAACTAGTAATGAGAAATAAGGAATTGATCACGTGGATTAAACTGTGGAAATTGAAAAGCCAAATTCTCCCTAACTCCTTATATATAAAGTATGGAAGTCAGTTGGGAGAATTTACCAACACGTCATTTATCGTGTTTGGGGCTTTTAAATCCGTGCCCAAGACTTTTGAAAGCAATAAATAATCCGAGACCAAGACGATACGAAAAATATGAGGTTAATGGCCGAGACTCCCAGACGGAGAAAGTATTAGCATCTAACTTCTCCTTACATAACTCAAACAAAATAATATAACTGGTAATGAGAAATAGGGAATTGATCAAGTGGATT
>JAOBYJ020702807.1:0-11136 GCA_025403565.2 Palythoa heliodiscus | reverse complement strand
GGGTGTTTATGATGGTTTGATTCTCTTCCTAGGTATCTAAGGTGTTTATGATGGTTTGATTCTCTTCCCAGGTATTTAGGGTGTTTATAATGGTTTAATTCTCTTCCTAGTGATGACTACATATAAAAATTGAGATCACACATATTATTTGACAATTTACGTATTTTTTTTATATATATAGAAAAAAAAGAAGTATTGACCGAGGCAAGTTTCTTGGTTTGTTTCATATTGGCTACAGCTCTGTTGCCTATTTTTAATTTATAATCGTATTCAGCAACTGGTAGTTGTTGTTATTGTTGTGGTTGTTGTTGCTGTTAACGTTGTTATTAGTTTTGTTATTATTACTATCATTATATTGTTGATATATTAGCTCATTGTAACCGTAATGTATCAAATATATAACATTTACTAAATTTTTAACCTCCAATACTGCATTTCAAGAATTCTGATTGGTTCACTCAATCTCCTTTATCAGCTCATATACCAAATGAGCATATGTAGAAACTTCATTTTCCGGTCTTTTTATAAAAGTGAAACAGAATTCAATAGAATCTGGCTGCAATTTCTAAGTATCTAATTGTTCAGAAATGAATGAATTTTAATAAAACAATTATTCCACTCCTGTCTTGTTGAATAAGAGGTGAAAATAAGTTGTCCAACTTAAAATCAGCTTTTATATAGCCCAAAACTTTTCTTACTTTGCTTTAAAACGATATACAAACAATGCCTTAATAAATAATCTCGACAGAAACGTGTTTGAAATATGAATGCACAAGTCTTTTAATATGCATTTGAAAATTTCCAACCCTCCCCTCGCGTTTTCCGAGAGGAGCCTGGAACGAAGTCAACCCTAACCCTAACCTTAATCCTAATCCTAACCCTAACCCTAACCGCCCTACTGTTTAGGGTGAGGGTTAGGGTTAGGTTTCCGAAGATTCGATTAAATTGGTTCCAGTCTCCTCTCGGAAAACGCATTCTGAGGTATCCTCTCTAGCCAGGACCGTTAGTTTACCTTCAAGTTCGTGTGTAACATGAGCAATCAACGAGAGCGGAATTACAAGCAAGCCAATCATGAAATCAGCGACACAGAGACTCAGCAAGAAGAAGAAAGCAGATCTCCTTAATCTTCGGTTGGTTACTACAGCAACAAATGTGATCGCATTTCCGCCAATTGTCACTGCCGTAGTTATGGTCAGCAGTGTTATGACTGCAATTGTGTAAACGTTGCCAAGGGTGACTGTTGGCTCACCATCAGCTGTTCCGTTACATTTGGGGGAGTAGCTTTCATTACACATCTTTATACCGTGGATGCCTCCATAAAGTGTTGCTTATTTTATCTAAAGAGGTATAAACAGACATCTCTCATTTACACATTTTTATATAGGGAAATTTTAAAAATTTAATAGCGGAACTAAAGTTGGCTTTGTACATAAAAACTGCAGGCTCATGATTAGGTTCTGATACAAGGTTTTTTTTATAGATTGTTCGACATCAAAAATACAAAGATACAAGCGATTCTTAAAAAACCACAACGCACAAATGTTATCAGTGCGTCTGTTCAGTAATAGACAGAGGACGTTAAATTGTGGTAAGAACATCAGTGACGCCCTCGGCTATTGCTTCGTGTGCCACAGTTTCACCTCATCTGTGATCTATTACTAAACAGACGCACGGCAACATAAAATATATTTGTTAAATAGATACTATAAAAATTCGAAGAAACCTCAGAAAATGAAAAAAAGAACAAAAATCAATCTTTCTAGAAAACAAAGTTACTCAGTTATTAAAAGATCATCGAGTTTTGCAAGGAATATTGTTTCATTTGACTTAATAGACAAACTGGAAACACAGTACAGATTTACAGCAGTGCGCACTTTCAGCTGCAGTATCACTGAGTAGTTTCAAAATAAAGCTCAATTAAAAAAAATGAAAAGCGAAATTATTTTAAGTTTCCTGCAGCAATACTGACAAGTATACATATTTATGCTACACCCCTGTATTATACTGACGTTGCGGTATCAAAATGTTAACCAGCAACTTTTCAAATATTTTGCCGGTCAGACAATTTTCGATCAGGCTGTTGCAGATTTTTACTTATTAATTTGTTGTTTAATTTCAATACTCGCCTTCTCTCGTGGTGTAACCAGGGAGGCTTCAGTTTTTGACCAGGGACAGGAAAATGTAACCACGTAAAGTTTTAGGATCGCCCAGGGACCAGCTTCGTCAAAAATTCCGCCAGGTTAGGGGAAAAATCCCATCAAGTTGGTTTTCGCCTGTTCTGTGAGGCGTTTAGTATGTTTTGTTGTCTCTTGAAAGTGATCGTTTACACAGCTGAATAAAGTTTTGAAACTTAAAGTAAACACGTCAGTGGTGAAACAGACAAAATTGGAATAATTACATCGAAGTTTCGAAACTTGCTCTCAAATTAACTTTCGTTGTTTTATTTTTAGCACATAACAATATTTAAGCACCTGAACAAAGCCTTTTCAATAAAACATGTTTACGCTCGCCAACTACGTCTATAGCTTTTTTGCAGGGCATTGTTTGATAAAACTTCACAGAAACTTTTCATTCTCAGACACTTAACACAAACCAAAACAACACCAACCTGAACGTACACTAATCGTAGCGCTGTTGTTATAATGCTCACACAAAAGTGAAATGCAATAAGACTTATGATTAAACGAAGCTTTCTTGTTTACGTGTTTGTATTTTGACTCCTTGCTATTTTTGGGCAAATTCGAAAATCCTTTAAGTTTACTTATTATTAGGGTTTAGTACCATGAGCGGCACTCCTATTTCAAGTTATGTCAAGGCGGAAGTTTATATCCTCATGGCCTGTTTATATGGAGCCGAGGCAGCACAGTAGGCGAAGTGGCCCGCTAATCTAGACCAATTTTCTCCGTTTGTATAAGAATGAAAATCATTCCACCTGGAGTAATGTCCATCCCGGTTGCCGAGATCTCGAGTGCGCCAGTCAAGATCCGGGAGTGGGAAGGCCGACTTCCTCACATAAACACAACTGAAAATTTTATAAGGAAATGAGGCCTGGCGAGAGTCATCTCGCGATCGGTAAGCGGGCTGGCTCGGCCGTTTCATCTAAACAGGCCCTCAGGGAACTATGTACATTGGCAAATGTACTTCTCTCAGAGGATGACGACGTATAGACTGATAAGATCTGTTTTACTTCACTTGCTAAGTTTGAAGAGTATAAAATAAGATTTTGATTATTGACTAATATATCACGACATATTTAAGTAGATTAAGTTAAAACTAAATGCGATGATAAATGGTTTGCCGTTTACTCACCTGAATAACAATGATTACAATACTGCAATTTATGAATTTGCCCACGACAACGTCAAAATCGAATATGATCGTCTGGAAACTTTATTATATTTAATCCTATTCTTTCTGAGCAGTCGTTACGTTTCTTAAATGGCATTGATCCTGATCAAAATTTTACCCAGACTACTTCTTCTAGCTGTAATTATTACGTTGAAGATGATATTTGCAGGATCAGTCAATCTTAAGATATGTAACGAACTGACTTTGCAGAAGAGAAATGCCGGTTAAGTATGTAGCTTGGGGTTTTTATCGACTGTAATCTGAATTGGAAATATAGCGTTCAATTATCTAAAAATAATACAAGAAATATAGGCATACTTTCAAAATTCCGTCATTTTGCTCCCGTTAGCGAACTTATTCAGATCTATTATACAATGTTTTTTTCAATTTTTACTTATGGCATTTTAATATGGGCAACACTTACAACCAAACATTAATCCTCTTCTAATCAGTCAACAAAAAAATGGCAGTAAGAACTATAACCTTACGTCTCCTATTTTTAATAATCTTAATTTGCTGAAGTTTCTATATATAGTTAAGCTGTTAACCATCCTATGTATGCACCTGCAATACTATAATATAAAGTTAGTCCTCCCGAGTCATTTGATAATTTCTTCACGTTAGCTAAAGACCAGCACCGCTGTTACACTCGTCTTGCTTCTAAAACTACTTATTCATTACCCTCTATACGCACAAACTATACGGACTGCCCAGCATACGTTTCTGTGGACCCAAACTCTAGAATTCCATAGATCATTTTTAGATGAGGAACTTTTAAATTTTAAAAATCTTTAACCACACCTTCGCTTCAATTAAAATTAGAAAACAATTTATTTCTGACGACTAACTTTCCATTGATTATATAGATTTGATTACTTCCGCCTATCCTATTCGTATAATGTTAATTTTGTTTTCACTCAAGAATCAGTTCTTTGTCTTGTTTATCTTCTTCTTCGCTTTTTCCATTATTATGTGAACCATGTAACTTTCAACCATATCTTTAATTAAATTTTCAGTATAATGGCTACCTAAATCGTTTAGTCCCTATCGTTATTTACAGGTGGTCTTCCCTTATCAATTTATACTTTTTCCCTATATTAACTTTTTATATCTTGTAATATTGAGTGTAAATTAAAAAAAAAGTTCTTGTTGTTATTGTTGATCAAGTTGTGACCAAAAATATCGTTTTTTTTAACGCATGTTCATGCCCGTAGTTTATATGATAATTCTGATGAGTTTTTACACCTCCTAGAGAGAGTCAGACATTCTTTCTCAGTTATTGGAATCTCAGAAACCTAGCCAAATAAAGAAAAAATCTGATTTAGTTAATATCACTGGATACAAATTTATCTCATCAAACCGTCTATCAAAATATGGTGGGGGAACAGAAATATATTATTTTGGTCACTTTGATTATAATTTAAGGCCCAACTGTACTTTTTCAAATTCAAATGTAATTGAAGCTACTTTCGTTGAAATTTGCACTTACATGCTTAAGGTAAGGGAAATTAAAAAACATAGTTGTAGGGTAAACCATTTTCTTCTTAATCAGCCCATTCAAGAATTCCTGTTATTGCTCGATATTGCTTTTGCTAACGCCACTAAAGATGATAAAATTTATTTTGCCATTTAACTTAGACCTTCCAAAAAATGCGTTGTAAACGCTCCTGCACAAGAATACTAAAATCGCCATCATTTATGAAAGAGGTTTACTGTTAGACCTAACTCGACTAACCTCTCATTCTATCACGCGTATTGATATATGTAATATTTTTTCTAGTCAATGCAAAAAAGAAAGAAACGCACTTTTAGAAAACATACTAACGCCACAAGGACCTTTCTATGATGGCCCTCTGGACCTATATACGGTTTAACGTCCTTATCCGAGAAGACGCGAGGGTCTAATCATTTGCAGATGTTAAAGTAATGGCAGTACCTTCTCCTCAATTATTTTAAGACCCTAGTGAAGGGCCGTATAGGAATCGAACCCGTGCCTCCCGCACTGCAGACTGGCGCCTTACCACCTGGGCTAACTAGGCGGCTGACTGTATGAGTAATGCAACTTATGGCCTACATTTAAACGATGTGCAAGTTTTCTCTCAAGAGCATAACGTGTTGACTTCGCGTACATGCACTGAATACAATTCTATCCTATATTTCTATTAGTAAATAAAATTTAATTTTTATACTTTTTTTGTAAAATTATCCTCTGTTGACAGGCGAGTATTTTTAATTGTTCTGACCTAAATTGTGCACGATCTTTTTCGGAATTATAAAAATTTCCGACATTTACAAGGCATGTTTTCCAGTCAAGAAAATGAAAGAGAGTACATTTACAGTATCGCTCATAAGTCTGCATCGTAATTTCGTCGAATTTCGCTTGCTGTTGTCGTTTTTGAGTCAGCGAAATTTCGAAGATTCATAAATGGTGTGATTTGGTACATGTAATCTCGGGGAATGTACGGACGGCGTGATAATAAATTAACCGAAATTCTAACACTTTAATTAAACTTTAAAGTTCACTTTTGTATTAATATTGTAAAGCACAACAAACCCTGGTTGTTAACCTTGACACGAGCGGTTCTATTTGCCATTTATCAATTCGACGAAATTTCGATGCAACTTTTTCAAGCAATACTGTAAAACCCTTAAATCTCCCTGGATGACATCTGGTCTTCTGAAGTTGATTAGAGAAAAAAATTGTCTCTATAGAAAACTCCCATTTCGTTCTAATTATTCTCTCGAAGCCAAATATAAGTTTTATATGTGCTGAGTCTCTTGATTAGAATTGCAAAAAAAAAAAGAAGAATTTTATGATGGAAAACTTGAACATGCAAAAGCAAATCTGAAATCTTGAAGATTGGAAAATTCTTGCAGAGATAATTAAAGAAAGAAAACATCTGGCAGTTCCTTCTGCTTTTTTGTTCAGCGAGATTTGGACTCACATTTGTAGCATAGTTACAGAACTTGGTAGCGATTTCTAAACTTTTTAAACTTCTAAAAATACTTGATATATTTTCCTTTAGTCAATTCTATAATGCGAAAACTATGTGTATGTTTCACACTTCTCTTATGCCTTCTTCATTGTTTAAGTTCTTTTAGAAACGATCAAACTAACTATAACATGTATAATACGTATTCGCATTACTTCTGACTATTGTTCTTATCACTTATATTAAACTATGCTCTACGAGGGCCTAACATTTAGAATTGCTTACCGTCTATCAAATTTGCATCTTCAGTGAGGATATTTAAAAATGACTTTTCAATTATGTGCTTTCGGAGTAGTCTCATGTTCAGTTTACATGTTTCATAAAATTACCCTGCACAAGTTAAAATAAAAACATCAGTTTTATACATGTATGTTTCTTTTGTCAAAGAATCACTTAGAATAAGCCTTTCGGTTTAAGAGGTTCTCCTAACCCTACTTTAAATTTATATCTGGAAATAACTTATATATATATATATTTCTTATTCTCTGATCTCATTCAATATTGTAATTTGTTATTTATTGTATTTTTGTGTTTGAATATATTAAATAAGATAAAATAAAATAAATAAGAGATCCTCACAGTTTGAGTCTTTGATGATCTCATTTCTGGTACCATAAACAGATGTTAAGCGGTTGGATTATCAATCTACGTTCCTTTGTGACATTCAAAAGCCAAATCACTTTTTGAAACCACGGGCATCGGAGTGAACTGAGTGAGAAAAAAAAACTTATAAAACGTAACCAAAAAAAACAAAATTTAACTTATTTATCATATGTTGCTTAGTTCTATCGCAATTTATTTTTTTCCCCTGAAAGGACTGAAAATAGCATTTTATCGTCATATGAAAACTTATATCAAGCCAACGCGACTTCCAAACAATCGAATATATGAGTGGAAGGGATATATAGCAATAAAATATATAAATGGAAGGGACATATAGCAATAGAAGATATATTGGAAGGGACTGATATATAGCAATAGTATATGAGTGAAAGGGATATATGGTAAATGTCCTCTTGCCTAAATGCTCGCACACAAATTTTGGCAATGCTCGCAGTGTTTGGATAGCGTTGTATGTCTCTCATTTTTGAAAACTAAAGCAAATACTCAAAGCTCGGGTTTTGTTTTCATTTATACATTGTTTATGGTAATAACTGAGTTCTGCCTTCGTTCCTCCGGTCAATCTGGGCCGTGAAACGTATTACCAAGATGCCGATTTGGCCTGGGTTAGGTTGTAGTCTCGTGTAAACACTTGTTAACATTTATATACGAGGAGGGGTTGGAGCCGATACTGCTCTGCAGCTAGGCGGACTTCGTGTAAACAAGCCCCGAGAAAAATTTTCCCGTTAATTTCCGCAGACGAAACTACTTTGAAAAAGGAAAAAGTATAGTTTATTGTTTCTGCTTCCAACTATTTTATTTTATTTTCACTCTATTTTTGAATGTACACATAAATAAAAAAATCCTTTTAAAACTAAAAGCACTAAATCTCACTTTTACATGATTGCTTATATATTAGAATACCGCAAATGTGAAAACACAGATCGATCCCTAAAAAGCATTATTTTATTACTTATTTGCATTGCTCGAATAATTATATGATGATTGTGTGGCAGAACACACTTAACTGTGTATTAAAACTGGACTTACGGGCTAATATTTTCCATATTGGACTTTAGTTTAATGTCTGAATAAATACTCTAAATTATCAAGATAGCAAGACGGTATTGATAAGATATTATTGCGCTTAAAGTTTATTAGTTTATTTTTAAAATGGCAATTGTCTTCATGGGAAAAGAGAAAACTGCTATTAACGAGAATTTTGGAAGCAATATTTACTGTCTTACTTGAAATGAGGTAAATTTCGTTTTGAGTCTGTATTAATTTATTCAAATAAACACGAAAGTGAAAACACATTGCTAAGATAAGTCTTATTTTCAGCGTAGACAAAACTCGGGGGTCTCTTTCGTTTTTTGTAATCTGTAGAAGCAATTTAACAAGTGACGATTTTTTTCGTTTCGTTTCATTTAGCACCTGCTCGCACCATTGATGCAAACATAACTGAAAGGAAATGAGACCGAACAGCAAAAGGGTATTTGATTTATTGCATCTCATATATCCGACTGTTTGTTCGCACACCATAGAGAAGTCAACAAATAAATCTAACACACAAATACAAAGTACCTACCACGCAGAGCACGTATTTGAAAACCTTAGTAAACTGAGCAACAAAAACACTTTGCAAGTATGCCGGATTCCTGTCCTTCCATATCAAAGTGAAGGTAAAATATTTTGCTTTTAAACAAAAAAAAGGTTTGTGGATTTTTTTCGTATTATGGAAGAAGCCACAACTTTATAAGTAAATGCATACTTTTGTTTCATGCAGCATGCATTATTAACGTATTTTGAAAGAATAGACTCATTAAAAAACACAGGACCAGAGTCCCCTCGATGTGGCCTTATTGTTTCGGCCTTCACCCCGTTTAAATCTTAAAGTTAAAAGCTTTTTTTCAAAATGAAAGGAACGAAACTCGTTGTGCTGTTTGGCAGACGTATCAGAAAGTAAATCAGTATACATATGGGATTTGCTTCGGTATGATTATAAAAAAAAGACATTCATGTGGCCCGGTCAACCAGTTTGCGCCGTTTTACGGAAATCGGTCAGATTGTTATAAACATCTTCAGTTCTATTAAAAGTAAATTTCTACTTTGAAATTTCAAAAATATTTTGAATTTTTTTTGTAAATTTCTTTGGCATGACAGGCTCTGACCACATGGATTACAGCTGAAGGAAATCGATTTGATGAAACAATTGCAATTACACGATTCAAAACGTTTCATCCTAAAAAATTGTACTAGCCTGCTACAGTATGAGAGACGAAAAAGAGGATCAGTTTATGCAGTTGAAATGTAAAATCTATACCGAAGAAGGGTGTCCCTCGATTCCCTTACAATACAACCATGTTTCCTCAGCGCAAACGTTCAACATCATTTTCCAGCTCTGCCACTGTCAACTGTCGATCGGACAATCGTTTTAGATATAAACAACGTTTTACAATATGGAGAAAGCAAATTTTGCTATTGTGTTGATTTTTGCAAGCACAAAAATCACTTAGCGTGAAGAAGGAGTATGTCATCTTGTTAGGGTGAAGTAACGCATTGCAATGTTTGTAAAGAGTCAGTTTACCTTTTCAAGTCTGTCCAAGATTCGTTGTGCAACATCAAATCTTCAAGATAAACACCTCCTCTGTTACTTAAAAGAGTCGTTCAAAAGGAGAGTGAGTCACTTTAGCTTCACAATTTTTCATTTTGATTTTCCGTTAATTAAATAGGTGCCGTAAGTGTAGGCTTAATTTCTTAAAACGTTTCTTATTCTAGTTTCCCTGCTGCTGGTTGGCTGACAGACATCGTTAGACCATCTGCAGCGGATGTTGTCAGCAAGTGCTACAATAATACGAATTCAATATCAGAATCGAAAGAAAAACTCAGTAAGTAAAGTATTTATAAACAAATGATCTCAAGTAAGAAAAGAGCTCCGATCCATTTCCTTTAACACAATACAAGTTTCAACACTCATCTTTTCTCCTCAATCTTTCTCTCGTATAAAACGGTATATATATCCGAAAATATCCGTGAACTTTCGTTGCCTTAAGACTGTGTTTCAATGGTTAGGAATTTTGAACTACAAACGAAGAAATCAACCAAAATATACCAAAAGCTATCAATATGTCGACTTGACCCTCTTCTTCCTTGTTATAGGTTGATATCAGATGGCTTAATTTTTAAACCAAAGTGATATTACGTGTCGATAGGGAACAACAGGACGAATGTATTTGTTGATATGTAGTATACTGAATGAGAAAAGGGATCGTTTTAGAAATTGTGATTATGTGTTAAAACTAATAGAACCCTGATCGCCAAAGTACTAGTACTTTAAGTGACTAAAAGATATCAAAATGGGTCAATATTTTTAAACGTTTTGTTGTATGAAAAGGTTTCTAGCTTTGAGAAATCAGAGGATATAGGTCAATCAGAGCGGGGCGTCCGAATCAGTTTTCCCGAGCATTCGTAGAGATGAATTTCAAACTGTTAATTAAAAATGTTAAATTCTAAAAATTGCATAGTTTAATATTCTGGATACAAAAAGTTTGAAAAAATAAAAACTTGCATAAAACGTTTAAAATTGACCCAATGAATCTAGGTAGCGTTCATCAGGGGAAAGTGATTAAGATATGCACAATTAATCACACTTTGAAAACGCTGCAATTAAAAATTCATTTTTTAATAAACAATTTCTCTGTTAAAATATAATTTATGGCTCAAATATGACGGAAAAAATGAAAAAAAAACTACCTGCGGCTTAAACTTGCTGTGGGTATAAAGTCCACTGAGGTAAAAGATATAAGAACCTTATTCCGGTTTTGAAACATCTTTTCAAAATCTTGGGTTTAAATAACAAAGATTAGAGCAACCAGCTTATTTTGATAATAGTATGGCATTTAAGAGTGAAAAAGTTGGTCAGCTCCAGTTTGGAAGAATCGTCCTTTGCTTAGGCTAACATGTAATTATATATAAACAATTTCTAGCTTCAAATCATGTGATCATTATATGCTCAGTTCATTTTTATTGACAGTGGCTTTGCTGAGTAATTTCCAATACAAAATCGGCTTTTTATACTCGGGCGTATTTTGTGCAAAAATATTATATGAAAACCCGTCCACAACCTTCTGTTACGTTGGATCCTGAAGGACCAAGTCAGCAAAATAAACAAATTAAAAATAAATATATGAAAAGC
>JAOBYJ020701948.1:0-13113 GCA_025403565.2 Palythoa heliodiscus | reverse complement strand
GTAAACTCCAACTGTAACAAATACTGTGCTGTACAATATACATACATTGTCGTATCTCCTTCAAAATTTGTACTCGAACAAAAAATGTATATTGAAATTACAGACATAACGTATGCCCAAAAATATTCTATCGATACTCGAGTATCAACACAAAACATTGTACAGTAATTCCGTCCAAAATGGCTCAGGAACAAAAATAAGAACATTTTGAGCCTCAAATTGCTGAAAAAATAAGAACATTGAGCCTGAGCAAATTTTTCCTGGTTCTTATAAAAAAAAAAGTGCATTCAAGACTGATGTATATTGAAATGCACAGTGAGCTTATATAAGAAGAAAAGATTCACTTTTGCAGGCTTCATTTCGTTAGATCACTTCCAGTAACATTTACATCATGGTGAACCTCTTTTTAGATAAACAATAGCTGAATGGCAGACAGACAGTACTGAGAGACTCAGATCTGCTAGTTCCACAAATGTAACGAATTGTAAAAGTACAAAAACTGTTGAATGAAGACTAACAAAACAAACGCCCAATATTAACAATTATGCTTAAGAAAATTTAAAGCAAATTTGAGGCTGAATTCTAAAACTATATATTTAAGAGCATTTACTCTTATTCCAAGAATTATAGAAGTACTTACAAAAAAGCATATTGATGTTTGTCATACCTAAGTCAAGTGACACGACAGTAATTTGCTGATTTTTGACAGACTTGTTATTATTTATCAAAGCCACCGATATCCATTTTCGCGAGCTCTGATTGGCTCCCGTAGCTCGTGATATCCCCGGCCCCGGCTATTAGCTAATTTTGCGGCGGAAGACAAATTGACAGGAAGTGCACGTGCTAAAAACAAATAAAAAAAGGTTTACATTGTATTGTTTCTTTGAAAATAAAATGCTTTTTATCCAAATATTTAGGTAAATACTAAAACAATTATCCCCCTCAGGATCGGTGCCTATAGCGCTAAATATATACCTCGACGCTGCGCGCCTCGGTATATATCTACCACTATTCACCTCCCCTTCGGGGTATAGTTCTTAATTATTAAATTCTAAACCTCGATTATTGCGTTTCTAGTGTTCTGATTGGTTCACTCAATCTCGGTTTTCAATTCATCACCGTAGAATCGAAACATTCTCCTGGCCGGTTATGTAAAACGGTAAAACATAATTCAATGAGAATTTGGCTGTAAAAATCTAACTAAGTATTTGACTAATTGTTTCGGAATTGAACGAAATTCAATAAAACAATCATATATTCCACTCACGTCTTGTTGGATATGAGGTGAAAATAGCTAACTCGGCCTTTCGCGCCTCGTCGGCTATCTATCGCTTAACCCACGCGCGTTCGTAAAAAGAATAGTTGCTGCCCGCCTATCACGCTACATTAAATAGTCAAAATTCTGGCCAGCTTTCCTGCTATGTGGGAAGTTTTAGACACTGGCTTGGGAGAACGGACAACCGCTCCGTTCGTATCGAGATTAAACTTTGTTTCAAACTCAAGACGCGGCCAGCGGGACAACCAAACACGAACGGTACCTTGTCTGTAAGGGCATAACTTTCTTTATGCAAATCCGCACTTAGTGGATTGAAGCGACTTGCCAATTAATAAAGCAAGATATTAATTGTGTTTAAACTGTCTTCGACTTTATAAACAGTTATTATGATGAATATTACTGTTATTTGGAAAAGATTAATTATATTTAGTGACTTTTAATTCTAATGCAACAAATCGAGTTATAGATTTGTCTGAGTTAACACATATCTTGTGAGTGGCGCTTGGTTTGTGTCTAATATCGATGTTAAATCAAACCAACATGTAAAGAATTCGCAGCAACTTAAAAAATTGAGTCTCCAGTTGTTCAACACGAAAGACTTTAAGTTATTGTAAAGTTTCATGTATTTAAAGATGATCTCTATTCTTTTTATAGGCTTAAGAAAACAGTTGGAGGTCTGTAAATTTTTCTCACGATTTCACTTTAATTGCTGTGCACGTGTTGAGTTGTTCATCACTTATGTTTTACTAGTTCGATTGTTTGCTAAGTTGAATTAAGAAACTTACTTCTTATGAATATTGGCCTACAATCATTCGAGCATAGAAAACGGAACCAAAACTGACGAGTAGATGTAGTACAGATACAACACTGATTTCTTGAACTTGCATAAATACGTTTTCTAGCGTTGAGATAAGCACTTTTGAGATGTCATTGCTCTACCGTTTGTTTGTTTTTCCGTTTCCACGCCATAGCATTTTGTGTCAGCCAGTGGTGTGATTTAAAACCGTTCGAGTAATGTAATAAAAGCAATTATATAAAAAAGAAACTCTTTGCTACTAGCTTTACTCGCCTATATAAGAATTACTGTGGACTTAGTTAAAATGCTTTCTGAAAACTTGGCTGATATTTTTTAACAAACGCGTATTGGAAAATTCTTCAACAACTATAATGCCATTCGAGCAACTCATGTCACTAAAATGATAATCCCTCTTAACAAATTTGTAAATTACTTCTCTTAAACGGGCACTTGCGTTTGTGTCATTTTAGATTGTATATCTCAAAGAACGAAATGAAATTTTGAGAATTAGATCTCATAGAGAAAGGTGTGCGGACACGCTCTATTCAATCGCTACAAAAGCGCACACTTCTAACCGAAGTGCTAAAAACAGTCAGTTCATTTATACCTTTATACTGAAATAAACAAAATACAGTGAAAAACTCTATTATATTTTTGCCAGCTTGGTTGAGATAAATACAAGACAAAGAAAAATTAGAAATTATTTTTTTATACATTTGATTTTACATCGTGCAAAATGTGAAATAATTTTTGCGTGAGTCTATACACTTTTTTAAAGAGCGATGGCGGCGCGTGTTGTCAATGTGAATTAGATTTTTAACGAAATAATTCTCTTTCCTAAAAGTTTTACTTCAAGATAATGATTATTCAAATAATGATCATACATCCCTCTTTATTTTACTCTATTTTATTTTAATAAGAACTATTCTCTTATATATGTTTGCCTAATTCAAATCTACTGAGAATATACAACGTCGTTCAGTTGATGTATTCAATTTTTTTAAAATTTTTTTTTTAAATATTGAATAACAATTTTTCATCTCTTTGTGCCAGAAATTTTTGGGACAAGAAGTGGACTATTACAGGGGTATAGAAAATCAACTTGATATTATTTCGTATATTGATTTAAGATTGTTTATGAAACCAGGAATTTCGAAAAAATTAAATTACATTCAGTCAAGGAGTTAATATATTTCAGTTAATGTCATTCAAATCTCTTCACGAAAGAAATTAAAAGAGAAATTGTGACAATCTACTTAGGCTATCAGTCAACGAAATCAAAACTAAGCGAGGTGGTACGAAACAGTGTTTTAGACAACACATAAGTAAATTTTTTGCCCAAACCGCATTCAATTTTGAACACGGCTGAGGCAAAATCTTTGATGAACGTACAAAAATTAACTATACATAAAGCTCATTTAGGTCCACAAGTATTTTTCTATCAGTAGTGATCATAAAACTACGTTAAGAAAATTACTTCAGACTATGAGAATCTGTCGGCAATTATTGTTGATTGTTTGAGCTGGTCCTTAATATAACCCGGCTAAATCCCATACAAATTTAAGTTTTTATGTAACAAACCAACACATTTCACTACAGTTTCATAGGAGCCAAAACATTAGTACGAGGTTGTTTTGAATTTTTATCACTTTGCATGTTTGTTAGTTAGTAAATATAATCGTACAATCTGTTAAAACATCATCTAAGTACCTACATTACAGTAACAGATAGCAAATCAATAAATAAAATAGTATGTTTTTATTTATTGGCTAAAATACATCAAATGTTCCTTAGTGCACGGAGTTTGAAGTTTTTGTTTATTTTTTTTGTTATTCAGCTTAGTTGTTTGTTAATCAAGCTTTCAAAATTGTCAGTCTAAACTTGGCAACTAAACTGCTAAAGTTTTGATCCAGCTCTAAAAGTCAAATGAAATGTAACTTAAATTTAAAGCAGCGAGAATGACGGATTAGTGTGCAGGCTCTATTCTGAGTTTTAAAATCAAACCAGAAAAAATTTGACTCAAATCATTTTGTTTCATAAGAAGTAAATAATAACAAAAAGAAATTGTTAATATTTTGTTTTAGTTAAGTTTAATGAAAAGTTTGCCGTTTGAAAACTACCACAAAATGTTACTTACATGCTTTTGTTTAAAGATGATACACATTAAATACAATTTTATCTTAAACAATTGCCTTTCTTGACAGAAGTCACTGTGGTAATGTAATATTTACGGGTTTTGGACGATATCACTGTAAATTGAATCCCTCTGTATTAAAATCACGCCAAAGTAGGTGATACATTCTAGTATTGCCTTAACAACAAAATTAGTTTTGGCACTACCCAAGAGCGAGAGTACACAAATTCATTTAAAAGAATAAATACACGACGACATCAAAATTCGAAAATCGATCCTTAAAACTATTAATTCATTCTTCAGTCATTTGAATTAAAGACCCCGCTTCTAAACGCAACATTTTTTGACATTTCTTTTCATACGAAGTATACACATTCAGTGAATTTCAAAGTTGAAAAGAAGTCATAGTTATACACTAATTTTATGTCTTTGATTTAATAGCTCCAAACAAAAATGTCTTTAGTAAAAAGAAGAGAGCTAGAGAAAACCGCAGGGGGTAATTTTAATTGCAAGGTGCCAAAGACAATTTTTATGTGAAAGACAAGTTTGTTTATGGAAAGTATGTCAATGTCTTGCGTATCACAATGCATCGAATTTGCCATACGATTCTGAAGAAGATTGAAGGACAGTCTTTAAATTTTGAATCAGTTAACGTTGGAGAAAAAAGATACGCCTGGCTGAACATATCAAGAACAAAACGTGCTCGTTCGTTTGCTATGTTTATCAGTCACTTTAAATGCCTGAAATCCCCTGGGGACTTGTAATTCTTTATAAACAACTGCGCTGATAAACGTACTGATAACATAATTATGATTTGAATTAAAGTTGAAATATTGTTTCCACCTGAAGATCAGACTCGCTTTTAATCCAAAACTTGGATTTCAACGATGTTGTCGCTTCTTGGACTAGTAATCGTCGTAATGCCTTTGCTATGTGTTACATGTATTGGATCATGCAGTTTCGATAAAATTATTGTCAATTTGATTAATAAGTATCTATTACTGTATGTTTTAAGTGTGATATTTGGTGTTATGATACGGGCAGTAAGTTTTCAAACCGTTTATTACTTCATGTCTAGATATCAACTTCCTCGAAATGTCAGCAAAGCTTTTATGTTCCGCGCATGCGTGAAATGATACTAATGTTTTTTTTCAAATCCAGATAAGTATTTTATTTCTTATTCACACATTCGCACTTTGTAACACTATCAAATCATCCCGGAGAAAACATCGAATACCAAACCCTGAAATTTAATAAAAAGGAAGGAGGAAAAACGTTTTCCAAGAAATTGGAATGTTTTCTCGGATGTTTATAATGAAATAAATATTGGTAAATTTCTCGATATTTGTTCCGTTTTCAAACGTACAAAGTTGCTATATCCTTTTATTTTACATTATGGTTTTTGTTTTTAATGCCGTTATACCATTGTTTTTAACCGTTTTTCTTTCAAAAGACCTTTTCAGACTCCAGATCCAGTATCAACAAATATCACTTCTGACAAAGTCAATGTCAGACGAGTGTTAGCTCATATTTAAAAAACTCAACTGCTAAAATGTTTTAATTAGAGCTAGAATAATAGTGAGTTGTTCAAAAGTTTCTCATGCTAATTGATGGACACTCTAGCCTCTCTTTAATCGTCTTTTTTTCTTTCGGCATTGCAGCTATTGGTCTGAGAAAAACAGAAACAGAACTACATTGCGTTGCTTTATAAAATAACGCACGGTAAAATCCTTCAAAATTTTTTTCGGGTGTGAAAACAAGAATAAAACTTTTGCTATGTACACAAATAAGTTAAAATCATCAGCTACTAGATCAAAAAAGCCAGCTAAACACAATAAAAAGGTGCAATTTTCAGTACTTCTATAGACTTCGAAAGCTTTAAGGAAAGTTTTTAAGGACAACTGCTTAAAATCAAAGCCACTATAAGCGTTAGACAGTTCGACTTCTTTTGGTCAAGTTTTTCTCTTAGTGTGGAAAAAATACAGCTCAGCAAGATCACAACTCATTGAATATGCAAATTAACACAACACAAAAGTAATTAATCCCATTGATTTTTTGTAATTGATCGTTTATCTGCTCGTCACGTGACGCCACGAGACCTGAAATATATCAGCTTCTTCATTTCCTAGTTTGTTTACAAATGAAAGCCAAAAAATGTGCTCCTCTGTAAATTTCGTGGTGTGGTTTTATAAAAGATTAAAATATGCATACTTTTGATTTCAATAAAAAGGGAGTATATTCCCGAACACGATTAGATTCTAGACAAACGTTGCACTGCATAGTACCTTAATTTTGATGACATCCTTCGCCGATTAAAGGACATCATTAACTATTGTTAACATTCAACTAAAGGTCTTAGATCGTTAACAAAAAACACGAGCTTCAGAGTAAGGGGATTTGCACTCTTTTGAGTATCATTAATGGGAAAAGCCCTTTTTACCGTTAAATTCCCTGGAAAGTACTCACCACTGAAATGCATAAATTATTTAATTTTGTTATTTTAACAAAACATTTAATATCTTCCAGTCTCTGGTACGCGTTTTTTTATTTTTTTTACTTAAAAAGTGCGAAAATTGGGAATGCAAAGAGTACGATTCCATGTTGTCTGAGATATTTATTGGTGAGTGGCTATTGTCTTAGGTAGCAGCTTGTGTTCCTATAGATCCCGCGGAGTGTCAATGCCAAAATTGTGGCAGATCTGTAAACACAGTTTCAGCTTTCAAATGAATAGGCCAGTCTTTTAAAAGCATCGCCACACCTTACAACCAGTGTTCTAAAAGATTGGAATTCTTCAAAAGAATAGAAAAAAGAACAATGGAAGCTGTAAGTTGATTCTGTCTCATTACCCATGCAAGTGAATAATATTTTGAAGGAAAAACGCTTTTTCCCATTTAATGATATATTTACATGTCGAAGTACTGTATTAACCAAATGCTTGTTTTGGGCGAGTGCAATGGTGTGACTTCGAAAAAGATCTCAAGTTGTGTTTTTTGTTTACATGAATAAATTTTCACTGACTTTCTGCTCAGCTGTGAAGGCGTTGTGCCACACAATCACAAAGTTTCAGCCTTATCTCTTGTCTCCATGTGGTCCATTGTTATACGAGTTTTTTAGATAATCGACCAGATGGCAGTCATCCTAAAATTCAGCTATCTCGAGTTACCAAATTTTCAGACTTCACCTTCTCACAAACTCACAGGGGTAAAGAGACAAAGGTGACGGAGAAACAACACCCTTCTGCTCAACCCTGGAGGAAAAGCAGATAGATTTTCTCCATCTAGCTCTTTGTTCGTCCAAACCATTTAAATTTGCTTCATACATAATAATATAGGAACTAGCATTATTGATATGATAAGCTTTTCTCACACGTTTGACACTTGCATCCCTAAATGAATGTACAGCGTCACAAGGGAAGTAATTAAAACACAACAATGTTGCTTTGATCACAGCAACATACTCAATTCAACTAAGCTAAACCACAACTCATTAGAATTTCCAAAGTGGACCGCTAATTAGGAAATTAAGATAGAAATTATTTAGGGAGTGTAATTCAAGCTAGCAAGTATTGTATGTGAGAGGTTAGCCTGTATAACACCAGGTGTGAGGATCTGTGGTTACTGAGGCGGCCGTCTGTTGAATAACACACATTTGGCCTGTTTCACAGACCTCTAAACACCATCTGAAGTAACATTTAATGTTATTGTTAATGTACAGCGTCTAAAAACGATATTTAAAACACTTAAAGCAGTTTTACCAGCTAAAAACCTGTCTATCCTCTGGGTCCTTTTCTTGCGCATGCGCAATGTGGTTCTTTCCTAAGTTTGTCCTATTCTTTAAGTATCTGTTTCAATGACCAGAAATATAACGAATTGAAAGCACCATGTTATACGTTTTCAAAAAGGGTGCTAGTTTTCTCTTACTGCTTCTCCTGGGGTCTGGACCTCCTTTGATGTAAGAGCCCCATATGCCAATTGGCGCGACACGTCGTCCTTTTTTGCAAAAACAGACGAAATGGAACTCACTTGATCTCTTGTTTGTTTTTCTAAATTACTTATTGCCATTAGCTTTTTAGATAGCATCCGTGATAGAAATAAGGCACAGTCCATTTTAAGACTACTCCAACAAGACAGACATTGAAAAAGGAACGTTAAATTTTGAAGTAACTTACATATTCTGCCTTAAAATTTTTTATCACATTTCAGGATGAATTTTTAATAGAGTTTCAAGATGTTTGTTATATTAATCTGTATGGAGATATTTTGCGGCTTTGAATGCACGTGTTTTCTGAAGGGAAATCGTATTGAAAGTCATTATCAAAAACTTTCTCCGTGCTTCAAAATGTCATGAAATGGAAATGTAGTAAGCCGCTCTAGGCATGGGCCAACTTCTCTATTGTTCGATCTCAGGTAACGAATAACACGTGCCCAGCCAGTGAATATAATACATTACCAGCTGAATCAACCAAATCATAATCCTAACTCCATCAGCGAGAATACACGAAATCGGGTCATCAGATAAACGAACTGATTTGACTTCAAATTAAGGTAAGCTCGGTCACCAGTACTTTTATTATATAAATAATATTTTAATCACTATACGTTTTGTTCTCAGCTACTTGGGAATATTCACTTCGAGTTATGAATTTTCCATTTTATGTTGAGATTACGCATCATAGAGAAATTTTTGACAATTTTGAAATTTTAGTAAATATGTCATCTTTGTGTTTTTCAACGAACTAGGTTCTATTCGACTGGTGAGGAAGCAAATTTTTGCAAAGCTGTTTTGTGAATTTTGTGTCATGACCCAGCAAAATCCGAGAGGGAATATTACTTCTTCAGCTGAGACAACTTGCTCTTTGTCTTTTAATTCACGGGATTTTGTCAGACATGTTACATCAATGAAATGCTTTCACGACGTTGTATGTGGAAGAACACAAGAAGGAGTTCCCCCGACGCCAACTTTCTTTCAAACTGCAAAAAAACAAGACAATTGCTCAAAGAACCAGGATAATATGCCCAAATCAGGAAAAATAAAGACTTATAAACCTTCGGCAAAGACGACACGACAGTTAAGGAGAAATGAACGAGAAAGATGTCGAAAAGCGCGATTAAATGCTGCTTTTCAAGTTCTGCGTAGTGTAGTGCCAAATAATATTTCCTCTGGAACATCTGAGCGAAAAATGACACAAGTTGAGATTTTACGTCTTGCCAAAAACTACATCTCCAACCTCACAGAATTACTACAAGACAGTAACAATTATAGTTTTAGAACATTTGGCTCAGATTAAGTTTGTAAATCTGCCAGATGGAGAAATACAGCATCGCAATATGCAAAGTTTATACAAACGTGATAATTTTATAATTTTTGTACGTTTCAAAACGTCTTTGAAGCTTATATATAGATGAGATGCACTTATCTCGAAATTTACAAGTTATTTTGTGCTGCCCTCAAATATTTTTATCGGAAGTAACTAGATGGTTTAGTTTATCAAAGAAACATACGAGATATGATTTTGCTTTTTTTTAATTTGTTCTATTTTTGTTATGTAATGTGGGACGGGAGACACGATAACAACGGTTTTGGTTCTCGTGAGTACGACGCACATTTAGACTTGATTGCGATTCTTTGAGCAAATACAAATTGAAACGATCAACCACACAGTTAATACTCAAGTAATATCACCTGGTTAAGTTTTATACGCAAGTTTGTCAATAAACTACTATGAAAAAACATTTTTTTTAAAAAAATAATTTAATTTTCTTTTTTTTGGTTTTAGTTTTAGATGTTTTAAAGAGGTGCATTTTTTTTCTGAAAGCGAATTATTTGGACTATCAATCTCCGTGTATTTGTTACATTCCCGATCTTACTCGAGACTTCTTAATTATTTGAAAGCTTTTGAGGCAATAAAAAATTAAAAACGCTTTAAAGAAATGTTTGATTTTCATATGTTAAAACGAGATTGTTCTCTACTTTATTATAGCGCAAAAAGTATGCATACATATAATAAATATACATAACATAACGTGAGAAACATGCAGGAAAAATAATTTCAGCTTCAAAATGACCCAACGGCGCCTGTGGAATTTATCTAGTTTAGCTGATCGGCTTGAATCGTTTTAGTTAACAGTTTTGATTCTATGGAGGTTTCTGTTCTTTTTTATGAAATTGTGTTTTATGACATCACTAGGGTAAAACAAAATTGTTCGCACAAACTAAAATGCAAAACTTTGTGACGAAAAATTAACTTAGGCCACTTGATCTAAAGTTGCAAGTTTTTAATTGATTGCGAACATAATTTTTCATTTTACTTTGTTTGTTTTTAATATTTCCTTTTTTCGCATTTAAACAGTCAAACAACTGGAATAAACTCAATATGGCTTTCCAACTCCGACTTAAAACTGTTAAAAGCTATAACTTGCACGAACAAATGTATGGTCCAGAAATAAACTGCGACCAGCCTTTTTGTGTGAAAGCTATTGTTCTCACACAATTGATATCTACGAAAAATGATTAGGCAATTAAGTACTAAACAAAGGCACCTTTTTATTGTCAACACACGATAGTTGCTTTGAAAACACGCAACCAGATACTGATTTTTTTTCTTGCCGTTACTTTTACAAGCGAAAGTAATGGCAACATAACAACGCGCTTCAAAAAGGCTTTAATTGAGATATGTACGATGGATCCAAATGCTAGATCCTGAAGAGAATATTCATCACTTTGTGTACTTTTTCTTTGTCGAAGCAAGAGCATTATTGTTTTAAAATAATCACCAGAACGTGAATCTGATTGTTGGAGTCTTGCGGTCAAGTAAGAAAAGTTCTTGGCGAGAAGAAATGAAAAGTCGGTTTCAATATTACATTTGCTGAAAATATCACTAGTATTTCTTTGCCAAGCTATCGAATATTCCCGTATTTTTTTTAGAAGATTCAATATACCTCTGTAGGCCGTAGACGATATCATAATAAAATTTCTGTTGTGCCATTCAAGCCTACAACTTTAAAAATTTCTGTAATATTTTTGTTAGAATTATTTTATTCTTTGATATACATAATAAAAGGCTTGTTAAAAAATTTAAAATTGTAGATAGAATAAACAAACATTTTAAGCGAAATTATTATGTCAACATTCTATTACTCTCTGATCTTTACGCAATTAGTATGTACGAACCTCAGATAGACTGATTTAGGTCAGATATATATATATCTGATTAGAATTTGACATTACACGTAAGCCTATTTTGTAGAGTCCAGGGTTGTTCTCGTGTTTTTAAGCCTCACCTGAATAAATAAAAGGAATTTCTTTTTTACTTGGCTTAGTTGACTTGCAGTACTCCCCTCGAGACGGCGATTACTCTAGCTTGATATTTTTATCATCTGAATATAAAAGTTGAATGCATAGAACCAATTTGGGTTTATTTTGCATCTGAATAAACAAAACGGAAATTTCCTTTTTACTTTGCTCAACATGCAGAGTTGACTTGCAGTACCGTCGTTACAGACGGAGGCTGTTCTTGATTTTTCTAACCTCTAAAATAAAATTGTAATGCATATAATCGGATTGAGTTTATTTTGCTGTTGGAAATTAACCAATTTTGCCGAATTCTTTGCAGAAGAAGGAGAGAAACATGAAGAAGTTTTAAAACAAAATGACAAAGATTTAACTTTCATTGATGGCTTACATGCAAGAAGTGTTGTTAGTTTAGTACACAAGATGCATTTTTAAAGTGGTACAACGATCAAAATTTTGCATATCCATATATAGATAGTTTTAGAAGCTATAACTTATAAATACTTACCATGCCAAGTTTCATCTCAATATTCGCACGGGAAGTCCGATTATTTTAACGGTGATTTCAGTTTTCGGCCGCCCGCCATTACTCAATTCAAAAATAGGCGAGAGCAGGGAGAAGATCTGGCACTAGTTCATACCTATCGGAAGTGACGTCATATGCACACATCACAATAAAATATCGCAGTGTTTTTCTTACGCTCTCACCTTGGAAAAATTAGACGCGACGAAGCTAAGGCATGTCCTAACTGGGTTGTAATCCCTCTGTATGGACTTTTATCACGCGGCGGCCATATTGGCCATAAACAATAGATTTCGTACCCCTAGCCTCGAGTTGAAATACATGGGAACGAGTTTCTGTGGGGCAAAACAAAAGGTTTCAATCCCTCGGGACTCAACATGGCCGCAGTGTGACTAAGGTCCATTCTCTGTATGAACACGCGAAGAATGAGGCAAGTGTATGCGTACTCTTGAGTAAATCCGCTTTTTTTAAATGTCGCCGGCTCACCTTTGAGAAATGAGTAATGGCGGACGGGTTTTTTGGAATTTTTGATCAGCTGTTTCAAACCTTAATTTGCTTGCATCGTTCTAAATTCTTCTGCACTGAGTTGTTATGAACATATTAACTAAATTTACGTTGGAAAAGGTAAAAAAGAAAGACCGAAAATTTCGTCCTAGTACCACTTTAACGGTTTACACCATATTTGTATAAGAACCAGTAAATTTTGCCGAGGCAACTTCAGCCTCAATTTGTTCTTAATTTGTTCTTATTTCTATGAGCGGCTGATATTGAAGTAGAAACAAAATAGAAACAGACATTGAAAAACGAAATGCCTCACACTGCAGATTTTTTTAGAGGCAAACTACCTTCATTGTTTGTTGAACAGTCTTTAGTACTCAGATTACAATGAGTGTTTTTGTGTTTTATATGGTGTTGCTATATAGGGTAAATTACGAGCGTCGGTCAAATTCAGTTCATAGTTATTGAGCCTCAGCCTTAGCCTGTTCTTATAAATTGTTCTTGCATTTTGGTCAATTCGAGCCTCGTTGTTCCTTTAAAGTTGTCTTTATAAAAAAAACGTGTATTACTTAAATACTGTATTTCTGGAGCCAATT